>WAAG01092650.1:60473-78789 GCA_013390105.1 Tichodroma muraria
AATATATATATATATATGATTTAAATATATAAACATAACATTCCAAATTAAATTCCAAGGTGAAGGAACATCTTTAGGTAGGAACTCATTTGTAAATGTTACAGCCTGAGCAGCTGTCACTGGTGTGACGTATTTTTGCTATTTTTGCTTTATTTTAAAATCACACTGCACCAAAGGTCAGCCCTCTGTTATCACCTGAGGTGTATCTGGTGGACAAGCCAAAGGAATCGTGCTGATTAGAGCTTGGTGAGGACCTGTCCTTGGAAATGGTCCTACAGTAGAAGAAATGTGGTAATTAGGACAGTTTCTTTCCATATCGTTTGAATCCTCTATCAGCCCTATTTGTTCACTTACACTACAGCACCCTAGCAATTTTCTTCCACCCCAGGGTGGTAACATCACTGATCCAAAAGCTGGCCACGCTGTTCCAGGAGGCTCAATAGCTTTCTCTGAAAGACTGGGCTAATTACTATAAATCCCCTGCAGTGTTACCGAGGTGGCAAAATCTCAAGAGACTGGAACTGGTGATGATGGAGTGACAATAGGCTTAGGGGCAAAGTCTGTATACTGAAAAACTGGCTGTGCTCAGTACCAGCAGCTGTAACTAATATTGATTTCCTTTGTTTCCCTTTCCTTTTCTTATATTCAGAAGGTATAAGTAACAGTAGCAGTCAGGGTGCTAACCAAGCTGAGGAAAACAGTTTCAATTCAAAAGCAACAAAATACAGCAAAGGCCGCATTTTGAGATTTCTACCAAAGTTCTGGAACAAAGGAAAAGGAAAGGGGAAAATAAAAGGAAAAGCCAAGCTCTGAAACAGGCTGCCCAGGGCAGTGGTGGAGACCTAATCTCACCATTCTCTGAGAGGTTTAAAAGATACACAGATGTGGCACTTGGGAACATGGTTTAGTGGTGGGCTTGACAGTGCTGGGGGAGCAGCTGGACTCGATATTAGAGGGTTTTTCCACTCTAAATGATCCCACGATCCTATGCAGAAGACAGCAGAGAAAGAAGAGTTCCTGGCTGATGCACCAAAACTTTGATACCCAGAAAAACACTACAATAAAATCTATTAAAACAGTCAAACGGTAAGGATTTTGAGCACAGCCCTGCTGCACTACCTAGGAATATTTCTGCCCTTTGAGATCCCAAGTTCACGGTGACTGTCAGGCTCCTGCAGGCCCTGCTCTGGCTGCGTGGCTCAGCAGAATGGGGACTGCAAACAGCTCCCTGCTGAGTGCATCGCAGGGAAAACTGGACAACCTTCACAAAACTACACAGAGGACTTCCATAACAATGAGGCAGCCCTGACATAAAGGGAATAATGATCAGAAGGAGCAGACAAAGTCAATTTGTTAAGAACCTAATCACGTCAAATAAATTACAATTTCTAGGGTGGTTTTATTTTAATAAGGTCTTTCAAATGGACCTGCATAAGCAAACTGGTATGGAATGGATGGAGATAAAATTAAGAAAAATAAGGCTATTTCCTGTTTTTTCTAAGCATCTCTGAACTGTGAGTGCTGGAGATGAGATACCGGAATTGTAGAAATTTCAGCAGCTTGGAAGGTAAAACACACATCAAGAGCACCCTCAATGAGAAGAGGAGGGGATGGAATCAGATTTTCCCTGCTCATTCCACTGCCCAAAAGCTGGTTTAAATTTCAAAACTCAGAACTGGGCAAAATTAGAAAAAAAAAAGTTTAAAAGGTATAGTCAACAATTCTACCCATCTGAGTGAAGTCTTTCTGGTTTTCTGCCAGTACAAACGATACAGAAATATGGCTCTACACTCACACATTTCATACGTTCTTCAGCTCTAATTGCGAGTGTTCATGCAGTCATCTACTAATTGCATTACTTGTTATTTCCAGCACAAATGGAGAACAGAGATATCTCCTTGCTCCATTTGTCTTTTCAAAAGCATTGCCTGGTTCTGCAAAAAGCCTTCAGAAGAAAATAGTCAGAGGAAAAAATTCCAAGCCTGCCGCAGATAATGCTAATTCCAACATACATCTTAGTTATGAAGATTTGCCTTTGATTTGGACACTTGTTTCAAGAAAATTAACATACAAACCAGAAATTATCATAGATAAGACAAAGGATGAAATTAATTTTAACATTTCTGTCTTTTTTTTTTCCCCTCCCTACTTTATTTCAGTAAAAATGGGGACTGGTGCCTTTCACACACCAACTACGAATTTGTCAAGTGAATTTTGGTACCATCTAAAGTGGTCTTTGTCATCCAGCCTAAAAATCATTATTATTTGATTAAAATCAAATTTATTATTATTATAAAAATAATAATCCCTTTGTTAATGTACTCCCACTCCTTTACTGACACACAGAGGGTGCAACAAAGTCATAGAATCATAGAAAGGTTTAGGTTGGAAGGGACCTTAAAGATCATAGTCAGCAGCAGAGGTTCATTAATTTGCAACCATATATGCTTTAAAAAGCCTAGTGAGAAAGCAGGTCTTGCTAGTCTGAAACATGAGGGTAAAATAATACTTGGATCAAATTATATAAAATTATTTCCTGCTAATTCTATGCATGTTATTAAAATTACTAAAATTTATCTCGGTAAACCATGCAGCTGATAGTCTTAATGTTCATTAAAGAGCTGCACAGAGAGAAATGCTTATTTAAAGTTGAAATGCCCCAGTGTGAGATGCACATGTGCACTTACAAGAAAAAAGCACACACACCCTATTGCCACTAAACACCTTTTTTAGAAAAGCTGTTGATTATGTCTCAACGTTTCTCAGCCTTCCTCATTTGTAACTTCCATTACAGCTATCTAAAGTCAACCCCTCCACTTCTTGTCTGCAAATAATCACCAAAATGGGCACGTTCATCCTTCACTCTGGAAGTCATTAATGAAGAACAGAGGTTATCTCCAAGATTCACTTTAAAAGCAGCACTATTCATGCTAAAATGGCATGGTAAAAGCACTGAAATGTCTTTTACCAAAGGGAATTACAAGATTGCAGCCTGAGATTTAAGAAAGTCTCAGTGACATAATATCCTTTTAAACTGGCTGTGGTTAGCAGGTTACCCTGAACATTCTCATCACCTTCAACTATACATTTCTGAGGTGACATACACACAAACTCATACTGATCTAGGGATATTTAAATAAATGCAGCCCAACTGATACAAACCCTCCTGAAAACACTCTTGCAGGCTTTTAAATATTAATTACTTTTTTAAAATGTAAACTACGAGAAATAAATATGTATAGGGTTTCAAATTAAAACACAAATGCAAATACAGAATGGATGACATGAAGCTGAAGTGTCATGCCCAAGTTACACTGAACAATAACACCTTGAGAGCTCCAATACAGAAATACAAAAAAATTAGTGAACCTGAGAGAGAATTAGATACATTTCAAACTATCTACTCATTAAATACCAAAAGAACTAAAATACTATGCTGCTTTATAGCCTTCCACTTTTTAAAAGCAGCAGTCTAAATTAATTCCAATGCTATCTGCCCTCTTAGGCATAGCCTCAAATAAAACACCACCTAGCTTAATTAAGCACAATTGAAAATCTATTGCTCATTGTGGAGAAGCTGAAACTCCTGTCACCAGTACCAGGAGTAAACAGGAGTCTGGAGCTCCCAGATTGAAAGTTTTCTGAAGATGTACTACATGAATCATTGAGGGTTCATTTTTTTATATTCTAAACCAAAATGAGATCTTTTTTCAAGAAGACGAGGTGTGGGAATGCAGCTCTTCTGCTGATGACTGGGAAGGTGGTGGGGAAGCTGCTCTCATTAATCTTGGCCATGCCCAGGCTGCCACTGCCTGTTGTCACACCCCCTCTCGGGGAGCCCAGCACCTGCACAGGGTGACAATGCCAGTGGCATAAGGACAAGAGCTTGAATAAACTCTGAACAAAATGCTTGGCTGGCAGCCGAGGCCAGTCAGACAGAGGTTTTAAGCATATTCTGTAAAAATATCAAGAGAAGAAATGAAAGAAAGGGGTGATAAACAGTATTTTCAAAATTATGTCTATAGAATAGAGAGATGCTGATAAAACCCTTGCATTTTTTAGAATCAAAACACAATTCTTTTTTCGAAAGTTATTCCTTTTTGGCTTTCCAATTACTTTCCCTAAAGCCTTTCCATAATTTTCTGTGAGTCTCCATTTTACTTCACTGCAACTATACTATGTGCCAGCAATCCTGTTGTGAAACCCCTGCAGCTAATAAGTTCCCAGAAGCTACAGAAATATTTCTTGATTTAGAACAGAAGAAATAGTTCTTTATTTGAGCAGACAGATACATGGAAGGCATTTAATGACCTACGGGAAAAATCCACTGAGCACTGCATGAAGTAACAGTGGCTGGAGTGGACAAAGGGCTTCAGCAATCATTTGAACCTTTAAGGCCAAACCTAAAGATTCAGATCAACTTTAATAGAGATTGAATGAGATCAATGTGAAGAAAGTATGTTTCTGTCACCTCTCTCCTGAAATATTTTGTAAGACAAAATGTAATTAAAACAGAATAAACCCCTAATAATCCCTGCTACACCAAACCTGCCGCAGCCTGGGGGCTCTGTCTGGTGTAACAGGGCACTGGACAGAGAGATCAGATTCAAGTACAATAAACAGGAACCTCACTTCAAATTTTGGAAACAATGATGCAAACTGATTTGCCAAAAACTCATTCTGATTTCCAACTAGTACTGGCCTACGAGGCTTGTAGGAAACCAGACAAACTCAGAACTCTTCAGAACTCTGAAGGTTTGAAAAACTAATTTAAAAAAAAAGAAATCAGTGAAAATAACTCTCTCCAGAAGAAACTGTTGTAATGCCACCTGGAATAATCCACCTCTATATTTCAAGGCAGTATGTGATAGACTTACCCAATCCTTACTGCTGAGATACAGTAGGTCAAAGCTGAGAACTGCCTTTAAAGAATTTAAAGGTGAATTGAAATGTTTCAGGAAGAGAAATAACTCTGCACGTTTCCATAGGGATCTGCTGGATTTTATGGCACACGCTGGGACAGGGACTGATAATATTAGATATTTTCGACAAACACCAATATAGAATAATGGCTGTCATTACTACTGCAATAAAACCAGCCAGTAATTTTATTAGGTAACAAAAAAAATTTTCCAGAGAGGGATTAAACACCTTGCCCCAGAATTTATCAAAGTAAGTTCTAAGTATATTGAAAACCAGTCCTAATTCAGCTATTCATGTAGCCATAAACGTCAAAGGTAAACAAGAAAATATTCAACTTGTTCCTAATGGTATGAATCTCAAAGCCATTAAAAAGCAGTCAAAATTATTGAAGTTAATAGAAATCCTTCCATAAAGTTCAGCAAGCTTTGACTCAGGCTCTAAAAGTCAGCTGTGAGTTTTATTTGAACACAGCTAAGGTAAGGGTCTGCTTTCCACAGCACATCCAACCTGAAGGATGACTGAATACTTTGAGTATTCACCTGAATACTTTGAGTATTAACCCTGAATACTTTGAGTAACCTCTGAGAAAAGACTTTGGGCTCAGAAGGTCTTCAGGTGAAAAGTAACGGGCAGGGAGAGCACAGAGAAGAGGCAGGGTTTTAAAAAGAAGAGGTGTGAGGACTAAAGGCCCCTGGCGATGGTCCCCAGCAGCAGGAGGGATGCAGAAGAGCTGAGGATCACCGGATCCACAGCCTTGTTTTGGTACTTGCACCTGAGGCTGCCCCAGGCAAACCACTGCAAAGCAATTGCCTGCAGTGACACCAATTTTCTCCTGTAAAGCACGTTAGCTGAAATAATGAAAAACGCTGCTGGAGAAATGAGTTCATATTAATATCACCACCATCAGAATGGCAGCCCAATCTCAGTTGGTCGAACCAAGCATTATAGCAATGTAAATCACACTCTCATTTCATGTTCCCACAAATCACATTTCAGACAGAAAAAAAGCACTCAAAAATTACCTGCTTTTCAAGCTGTACCAATAAAGGGGTTTTATAAGTACGTAATAGTGAAAAACATCTCCCTGATGATCTAGTCAAGCACTGAAACGCTCACAAAAAAAATCAGCCTCACCTTCTCTATGCTCCCAGCTGCTCATTTCCATCCCTTCCCATCCTGTATCCTGTACAGGGCGGAAGAGAGGAGCTCAGACCCAAATTAATTTCTTTCTCTGCTTCCCAGGAAGAACACTCAACTAGTGGCAGCATCACCTCACACCATTTGTCCAACTGTGGCCTCAGGCTTAGAACACAGAGACCCAAACCCATACATAATGCAATCACTTTTAGAACTTATTTCTAAAATGCCACAGCTGCGTCACGGCCTTTGGAGACCAGGAAGACTTCGGAGGCTTTTCAGACTAGAATCTGAGGCATTTGGTTTCCTTCTGTATTAACTAGGGCTTCTCTTTTGGGGAGATCAACTACATCCATTTCCTCAGAAAGTTTCACTAAAAGCTTAACTGTTTGTTCCCTCCTTCGGGAAAAATAAAATAAAATAAAATAAAATTCATCATCACATTAATCCTCCCAAGAGGATGGGTGGGAGAAAAGAAATGAAGGCCCTGGTTGAAATGTGCCTTCCCATGTGAATCATCTCTTAACTGTGGGCTGCAGCATCAACATCCAACACATGAAGCTTCCCTTACTCCAACTCATACTAAACCAGTTTGTAACCTTATCTTCGTCTCTTGGATTATATCAAAAAGGTTAATTGCTTTAACTGTATTTACCGCTTGCATTCAGTAACTGTTTGGTTTGGGGTTTTATAAATGCATCTGGTTTCCATTTAGATGAAACTACGATGTGCAGAAGAGATTTCCAGCTGGACTTTTTTCCTCAATCACTGAAAGAAATTGGGATACCTTCCGCAGAAGTGCTGTATAAGTACAATCCAGACTGTATTATTTCTGTTCAGAGGTAATACCTGGTCTTGACAATGATTTCTAGGAAAGGCATGCTGTACATCACTACCCTAATTGCCCTCGGTGACATTTCGAATGGGCCACACTCGTAAGCTCCTTCTGCAAAGGAGCAATCTTGAATCCTAAAGTGTACATTAGTGCATAATGAGTTCCTGGCAGCTGTTTTCCAACAGAAAGCCATCGCCTGCTGCTTCTGTTGGGGATGTGGCTGTGAAAAAAGCAGTTCTGCTGACGAGCAGGAGGGAGAGAGGCGTGTACTAACACACAGCATCACGTATAATTAACCACAAGCCCTCACACACTTACACCTCCAAACACAACTGCAGTGACTGCAAGCTCTGCAAGGGCCGTGGTTTCCTTGAGGAACACCTCCTGCACTATTACAAGAGATTAATTAAAAATGAATGCAACAACAAAAACCTGGCTTGTCTTTCAGGCGGGGAACACAAAGTGCAGGAAGGAATACCGACACCTTTCCTCCCCAACTCTGAAGGCAACCATTACCAAAGAAAAATTACTCTGCTCTACACTTGATCCATTTAGCTTGTATTTCACACCAAATAAGAGGCTAACAGAAAATCCAAGGGCTGAGTGGGAGGCTGTGATCTCTAACCGGGACAGTGACCTTCAGACAAGGCACAGAACACGTTTCCATCTTTTTCTTCCCCTTGTTTTCACGAGTGCTGCAGTCATCCTTCTGTCTTCAGCCTGGGTGAAGCAGTTAAAGCACAAATGGAAATGCCAGCTCATAAAGCGCCTTTCTTCAGTGTTTCAAAGCTAATGAGCGTGAATCACAGATTGATTGGAAAATCTGTGCCCATTCCAGAGCTTCTGTTTCTGATATTCACCCCACTCTGCTCCGTCAGAGGTGCACAGCAACAAGAGCCCAGCTCCTCAGCTGATGGCAGCTGGCAGGGCCCCGCTGGCTGTACCAAAGCCACGCTGACATCCAGCACAGACTGGAGCCCGCTGTGCTCTGTTGCCATGCTCCGGAACAAACACAAACAGGCTGGGATGCAGCGCCACACCACACCCCCAAAGTGTGCACACACACATCCCAGGGCCTCCTTCTCCTGGTGTTTATGCCCATTCATTCACTTTCTGATTAGATCATACCCATGCCCCCACCAGCACAGTCAGACGAGGTTTCTAATGGCTCACGCCATGAATAACTGCCACTGTTTCTTGACATTTATACATTGACATCTGCTCTCTGATACTGAAAGCTGACAGATGTATTAGACATTTAAAATGTTTTAAAAAGGAGGACTAGCAGAGTCTTTACATCACAGAAAAGCAGCACGATTTTTAATACAGGAACAGACAAACAAGGTTTAGAATTGTTATCCTACAGAAGGGTGTAAATCGTTTATAAACACCAGTTCCCACTTGCATTCACATTCTTCAAAATTATCACCCAGGTTCTTTGCCGCCTCCACTATACTGACAAACACTTCAAACCCTGTCTTATAAAGGAACCCTAGGAGTGGAGCAATTAGCAGATTTAATTGATAATGAAGCTGTACTGTTGCAGGAATCTGTGCATTCCTGGTGCCAGTTGAAATCCACACGCTCTGCTTGCTGGGATCCAGTACTACAGTGTGATACAAATGCACGGCAGCGAGCCTGAATGAAACAAATAAAAGCAACCAACCCCTTCTGAACCACTCAGCTTATGGCAGAAACCTATGCGCTGTTTAACCTAGGAAATTACTTCCAGCTGCAATTGCTGCCATTTACTCTATCCTTTCCTTCAGAGCTGATCCTGTTCCCCAGAGAGCACTTCATTCATGGGCTACATTGGTGTGTGTTTATGTTTGAGCCAAACCCAGAGATAACAGAAGTAGGTTACAAAGGGTGTACCTGCTTGGAACCCAAGTGCAGCCAGCTGGGAGGAACCACAGGAGAGGTGAGACAACGTGGATTGGTGTCTACCTTTGTTCTCCCTAAATTGCTGCATGCCCAAGGAGCATTTTTATTTTAAGAAGGGTTGAAGAAGACAAATCAATTCCCAAACTGACTTGCAATGCCCTTGCATTGGATAAAAAAAAAGGATACGCTGCCTTTTTATGTAAAAGGTAAAGATGTAATATTACATTTTCCAACCTCCAAATTCATATTTAAAATAGAGAAAGATGAATTTGACAATCAGTTACATGTCCTTTCAACTACAATTTTTTATCAAAATTGACCTGAAGTAATTCACTGTCTCACACAGTTTTAGAAATTGCTCTTAGGGAGCCTTAAACATTGGCCCATCTCCACATACTTTTTAAATATTTTTCCCTCCTATATTTGGTGCCAGAGAACAATGAAATGAAGTGGAAATAAATGACAATATGAAAAGCTACTAGGATCCCACTGAATGAATAACAGTACTGCAAATTTCTACTAAAACAGAAATACTGGATTATTCCTACACAGTGGAGGCATAATGACAGGAAGTTCAAACATTCAGCTCAGCAATTTATGTCACCAAGACAAAAGAAGCCTACTTAATCAGCTAGGAAAGATTTTGAAATAATTAATTCCTGAAAATAAATGAGAATGAAAAAGCCTCTGGCCATCTCAGTATTTTTTTGGCCTCCCTCTGTTCCTTGCATTTCAGAGCTCCAGGGCTCCCAGTGTCTAACCTAAATATCTACGTGCTGCATATGTCAGTCTCAATTTGTAGAGTGAAAGAACGTCCCTAGCCAGAGATGTCACCAAAAGCATCAAGACGGCATGCCCAGTGCAGACAGGGACACAGCAGCACAAAAACATGGCAGCTCTGACAGGGACAGGCAGGTGAGAGAGGAGAACGCCAGGAGGGCAGGGAGGCAGAGGGAGCATGTGGCTGCCTCCAGCGTGGCCCCAGTGTCCCCAGAGAGGCAGGACAGGCAGCCTGGAGGCCAGCTCAGCCTCTGTCCCTGCAAGAAGGCGTGACAAAGCTGCGAGATGCGCGAGCGCGATGCAATACGTTCGATACTTGACGGCCCCGAGCACCCTGCAGGGAGAAGGAGAAGCTGGCTAGGGAAGAAGGGACTTGGCTTCTCTGCCTCAGTTGATGTTTGCCAAACATTGGTGAAAATGAGCAAGAACTGTGAATGATAAATCAGGAGCCTGGAACGCTCCAGCAGGCGGATGCAGGCTCGACCAGCCACAGCATCCCCTGTAACAGCCACCACGGATCCAGATCATTTCCTCCTTGTTATCTTCAGGGTATTTAATCTGTGAAACGCAGTACTGGCACAAATCTGCTAATACATTAAAACAACTCCATCCCTTTGCAGATCCCTATCACTCTGTTATCAAAACAAGAACATTTTAAAACCAATATATGCATTACCTTCAAAGGCCACAATTAACAAATTTAACCTCACAAGTAGTTGTGTTAGACCCAAGACTTGCTAATTGCATCGATACAATAGAGCACAGTGATGGCTGAAGTGACCGTGCTACACTGGAACAGAGACCTAGAAAAGTCAGGCTCAGCCATGGGGCCCAGACCATGTGCACTCTTCATCTTACAAACTTTATGATGCCAAAGAAACCACAAAACCACAAAATGCTCTAGTTCAGATGTTCAACCCTAGCACACATCATTATTTTCCCTGTCTTGTTGCTCTAAGTAAATGGAAATCATTTCTCCAGAGTGTCACTCACCATGGAGCTGCCATGATGGAAGCACAGAGCAACTGGGAACACCGAGATGAGACGTTCTGTCCCATACTGGGAGAAATACACCTCATTCTTGGGTTGTTACCATCACACATCGCAACTAAAGCTAAATACAGCAAAGCATTTGCAGCTACAATGTTAGTTTTACACCTGGCACAAAATGTGCTGGAAGACTCGTGATAGGAGTAAAAGGCAAAGGGAACAAGCAAATCCTGATTTCAATAACGCAAGAATAGCAGTGGAGTTGCATCAGATTCACAATAGTGCAAACCACGTTAAAGCACAGGGCAGACATTTAGGAATACAACTGGTTTGACCTTTAACACTCTTAACAAACCTGTCCATGACTTAAGAACAAGTTTATTTTTTTTTTCTCTACATATTCTCTTCTTTACAGAGCAAATTCTGGAACCATGTATCTGTCTGTATACTTTCATGTAAATTGGATTATAGCTCCTCTAAAAACAAAGCAGTTCCAGCTCTCTCCCACTGGTTCAGCTGAAAAGAATAAGACCTTCCAGCCTTACAGCAGCTGTGTTACCAGTCAAATTAGAAATATTGAACACCAGTGAGTTGGGTTAACCTGAAACTACCACTTTTCCTTTGTGATAAAGCCTTTTAGATATCTACTGCTGAAAGAAAGAAAAGCCTGTGGTTTTTCTGATTAGCTCTTTTCTGCCTGATCAATTTACTGCTTATTGACTGAAGGAAAACCTCCTTTCTTCTAAAGCTAAAGGATGTGATCTCTCTCAGGTGGCACTGGTTTCATTGGATCACCTAACAGCACAGCCAAGAGCGCCTGTGGCCACAGCTATTTGTCTGTCACCAGTAATAACAGCAGAGTGGGGCAAAGAGCAGCAACCAGAGAAGGCACAGTGGGACTTTGCAAGCGTGTAATGAGGACAATCCAGGGAAACACCACCCAGAGGACTGGAACTGCTGTCCTACCAGTCCCCACACCACATTCAGGAGAGATGGTCACTAGTTCAAACCTTTGTTTTGACGGCATTCAATTTTCCACTAAATTTAGTAGGTATAAGAGTGAAATAGCCAGGTAAACAAGCATATTTAAAATACTTAAATAGCAACATTTGCCACGAATTAAAGTGCTGTGTAATATTATCATGACAGTGTAAACAATGCAGAGGAAAGCGCAGAAACACGGGAGCAAGAGGGACCTCCTCGAAGGAGTTGAATCCAGTCCAGTGATAGTTACAGAAATCATATCTCATACATAATTGAGTTTCTCTTGGCTTTTTATCTGATTAAACCTATTAGAAGGCTTCAGAGGAGCCTCATTTCCCCTCAGGTTGCCTTTGAGCACACTAAAGGCCAAACTCCTCTGGATTCTGCATAGGACAGGCTCACCCTTACGACAATCCCTCTCCGCATGTTTTGTGTACGTTGGGATTCTTGTTCTTGAACATAAGTGCCCAACAAACACTTGGATTCCAAAATGGGTCTCAATTACCTTATGCATGGAATAAAAAAGTCTTAAGTAATTGAAATTAATTAAAAGGATTAGCTTGTACACTGTAACGATTCCATTAGCAAGCATACAGCTTCCACTGGAAGTACTTCACGTAATGCAGCCAATTTTATTTAAAATAGGAGATTACGCTTAGGCTAGAAAAGGAAGTCTCATTTCTGTTCCTTTAAATCAACATTATGACTTCCTCCAAGTCTTTTCCACTACGTGTCTGACACCAGATTTCAATTTTTCTTAAAGAATAAACAATATATGGAATTCTGCAATAAGCCAAAACGGATTATTTCTGCATTGATCCATCAACAGTGTGGTTTATGAAGAACCTGTAAGTTTAGGAAGAACTTGTGGCTGCTAGAAGCCCCTTTGCCATCAGTTCTTTCAGTACCAGATATAGGAACATGCTTCATTTTCCACATGATGACCAACAATAGTTGGTTTTCATCTGAAACACTCCAGAATGAAAAAACATCCTTGAAAGGAATTCTAGGAATTTAGTACTTGAGGCCTTTGCAATGGACTTGGCAAAAGACAGAAGGAAAACAGTTATATATTACAAATTCCAGATCACTCACTGCATTACTCCTTCAGCACCAATCTCCATGAAGTTACACCAACAGCAGAACGAGTTCTGTCCACGACTGCATCCTGCGCTCTTCAGTACTACAACTGAGTGAACATGGACTTCCTTCCCAGGAGCACAAATTCAATCATTTCCCCGTCAACACAGGGGCAAAAACCCACAGGAAAACTGGATGCAACCCTACCATTGGATTAAAAAACCTATTAAGGCAGTCCACTGACTCACAAGAACACACAAAGGCACAACCATCACCACAAGCATTAAATTTGGCTTTGCGTAGGTAGTAATTTTCCCCATTCTATGAAACTTCCAATTTTTCCCATCCTCTACTAGGAAAAAACTGAAGCTTTCTTATTTTAAAGTGTGCACACATTAAAAAAAAAAAAANCGCTGAAAATTCAAGAAAGTCCTACTTGGCTTCCAGGCTAGGACACCCTCCTGGAATACAGAAGATCCAGCTGAACGCTGTATCCAAGAAGAGCCACTCTCTTTCTCTCCCACTCCATAGATCAAACTCATCTAGCTCAATTAATATTTAATTATCCACACAAAAGGGATCAACTTCCGCAGAACAGATAGAGGGCATATTGGCTGGCGCAATGCAGCTTTGTTCAGCAAAAGTAGTTCAGGACCTGAATTGGGATTTTGGAGCTCTTGCACATGGCACTTTTGTCTCTCTTCCCAAAATAAATTGTGCCTACCTCGTCAAAACACAGAGGAATTCAACCTGGAATTCTTGTACTCTTGGTTATTCTAGGGTCTATCTCCCTCATCAAGAAAGTTATCAATTTTTAGGTTTTCAGAAAATAATTTGTAGAATTTTAAAAGAAATGTCAAAGGCAGGAGCTGTATTTCCTCATGAAATCAATAAGGGTGAAGACTGTTGAGAGCTTATCTAAAACCAAACCTGAGCCACCAACATCTAGTGCATCCAAACTCAGGGATTAACAGTATTTTTGCTTAATATGTGTCAACTGAAAGTGCCCCATTAATATTTTCTAGTTGTATAAGATTGATAGTTGTAAAAGAAGATACCCAAGCATTTATTATGCTTTTGAAAAATGAAGATGAATCAGCTGTTGGAAGACTCTGAGTATGGAAACTCAATATAAGAGTTGCTTTCCAAGCATTCATTTGGCAGTTGTTGCAACCTTGAAAGGCTGTGGGCTACTTTACTTGAAAACAATGGGAAAAAAAGAAAGCACAAATACAGAGATCTTTTTTTAAAAAGAAGCAATCCAAACACCCAATTCAACTCCTTAGACCTTCAGAACCTCTCTCCTAGTATGATTTTTCCAGACCACCTAACAGTCCAATTAAAACACTGGCTAAGCACTTAATCTTCTGATTTTTGTTTCCTTACGTGGATTTCCATACCCCCACAAGTAAACCTTTCAAACTCAGAGGTGAGACGAAACAAATATGCCCTTTCCTACTAGATTCTGCTTAAATGTAAGGCCAAGATGCTATATAAAATCCCCCACAGTGTGGAGATTCAGGCAATATTCCAAGCACAATGGGGTGGGGTGAGGGTGGTTTTGTTCAAATTCTCGTTTAGACTGGATTCTCTTATTCCCTTGTAGCTATAGGTACAGAATCTTCCCTCTATATTAAAAAGGGGCCTTACAGTGTCACCTACTGCAAAAGGGCTTTTCCTCACCAGGTCCAAGCCCATGCAGTCCCTGAACACGTGTCTGCGTGTTATTACCATCTGTAACAATTTGTCTTGCTCGTGTAGTGTTGGTTAAAATGCAAATTCTATGCAAAATGAGGGACTGAATTCATCAGTGTATGCTGCGCATGGACTCAACAATTCTTCATCCTTTAAGCAGTCCTCCACATTTCAGTGGGGTAACTCAAGTTATAGCAATTGACAGAAAAGAAGGGGAGGGGAGAATAAGTGTAAAACCATTTATGTCATAATTATGCAGCACCGCAGGCATCTCTCCTCCTAAAGGGGAGAGAAAGCCCAAACAGAAATAAATAGCTGCCTGCAATTAAAGCCATAAAGCCATTAAAAAGAGATTACCTCAAGTAGGGGGCTGAAGCAGCAGGCACGGCAGGCTATACCTTGAAAATCAACCATTTGTGACAGAGAGACTGGACACACAGAGAAAGTGCCCTGGGAACTGGGTGTGGCTGGACAAATTCACGTTTTTACCCAGTTATTTGTCATTAGCATCACCGAATTACCGCAGATGGTATAACAGCCAGCAACGGATCTCTCCGTGGCTATTTACAATATGACCTTAAGAAACATCTCTGGAAAAATAAACCCAAGCTTTATAAACCTCCATCTCCGTAGCCTGAAGGAAAATGGTTGTGTGGCAGCACATGAGCCAATACCATCTTCTGTCAAAACAAACCACCCGCTCTCTTAAGGGCAGCTGAGGGAAACCTGCTCTGAGCAGCATGTACCGCCGAACGACACCAACTTCAACAGAACAAAAACCACAGAAAACCGCCTCGGCTCAGCCATCCGGCTCGGTTATGGCAACGCTATCGATTCCGCATAGAAACAGATGGGCAGAGACCCCTCGCTCGCGGAGGCAGGGCAGGAGCATCCCCCCGGGCTCCGCGACCCCAAGCACCGGCTCCGCGACCTCCCCGCCCGGCTCCGTGCTGGTCCCGGACCCGCTCCCACCTTCTTGGGTCTCTTCCTGCGCTGGCTGCCGCCGTTGCACCTCTCGCCGCCGTCGCTCTTCTGGGCCGCCTCCTCGTTCATCCTAGCGAGCGGCACCGACGGCGCCGTGCCGTGCCATGCAGGCTCCGCGCCCAGCCCCAGCGGAGGGTGGCACCGCCGGGGCAGGGCCGGGGGCGGGCACAGCGACAACGGCGGCGTTGCCGTGGCGGCGGCGGCGGGGCGGGGACGGGAGGGGACGGCGCACCCGGGCAGGGGGTGATGCTCCGGGGGAGAAATGCTGCTGGAATCGCAGAGTGACCGAGGTGGGAAAAGACTCTTAAAGCTCATCTCCTAGTTCCAGCCCCCTGCCATGGGCAGGGACACCCTCCGCTAGATTAGGTACCTCCAAGCAACCTGCCCCGTCCAGCTTGGCCTCGGACACTTCCAGGGATGAGGCGGTCTTGCGGCACGAGATGCTGCTCACACACCTTCCTTGTCCCCAAACCCATTCACGTGAGCGAGGTATTCGGCCACAACTGCAACACCCAAGAGATGATTATCTGTCACTGTCAAAGCAGACAACGGCGGCGTGATTGGCACTGCACAAGGCGCTAGTTTGTACTACTGAAATAAATCACCTCCTCCTTGGGTTGGAAGAACCACACAGCAATGTTCACATGTAAATGAATTCTTCTATTTCTTCTGATGAACACTTTAAAAAGAAAAATAAAAATCACACTGTTCCACTTCCAGCTGAAAAAAAACAGCCAAGGAACTCAACCTCCTTCTCAAACAGCAGTGAAGGCTGGGGAACAAAAGAAAAAAACTCCCTTTAACTGCTTACTCAGCAGAGGAGAGGCTCGAGAAAGTGGAAAGGACCCAGTGAGGCATGAATTCACTCTCCCACAATCACGCCGTCTGCAAACACAACGAACATCTGCAGCACAACAACAATGCGGGCAGTGTAACTCAGCATCTCAAAATCTTTCTTTCTTTTCCTTACTTTAAGAGTGACTTTTTTGTTACTGCAAGCAGTAGTAAATTCTAGACTAAAATGAGAAAACTCATGCAGAGTCAAGGGGAGCTACAGAACGTGAAGAAGGCGGGTGCTATACAACACTGCATCTGTTATGCCATAATTAGAGCTGCAATCACAGTCACAGCAAGGATTTTGGGGAAGACATACAACAGTCATTTGTTATCAGCGTCAGACATCCACAGAATTCATTTGGGGAACCTGTGGAGATGCAGCTATTCTTGTAATTTGCAAACACAGATGCTGGTTTTAAAGAGAGAGGTCATCTCTCATTTCTCATTTTCGTTAAATTTTGGACAAATTCATCCCTCTGTCCAGCCCTTTCTCATACCAAACAAAGCTACCTACAGTCTTCGTCTGACAAAAAATATTTGTTTATTCCCAATAAGTGATTCTTGGGTTAAGCGCATTGTTGAGGTATGATTATATATGGTGTGTTTTCTTACTACGTCTCTTGCACTTTTAGAAAAATGAAATCACTGATATTTCTGAGTGTAAAGATGAAGTAAACTTCAATCACAGATGACAGTTCTCATAATTAACAATCATGCACGATGGTTCTGAAAACCCAGAGATTGTGCGATACTACAAGGATGTAAAGGGGATGAAAAATAAACTAAATAAACTCTATCACTCTGCCAAACCCATCACTTGTCCCTCTGCCCCTAGAGATGGGTCTTTTTATTATATTTTTATTTCTATATTTACTTTTAGTCTTCAAGCTGAAAAAAAACAAGGAAACAGGATTGCCAGAGACTTCCATGATAGCCAGAAAATGAGCAGATTTTCCCGTGAGACTTAAATGATGGAAGGCATCAATTGATGCCTGGTGAAAGGAAGAATTCTCTGGGAGTCACTGTGAGTAGCACAAGGGCAGCACTCTGGAGAGGCAGCCAGAGGCTGGAAGATATGAGGGAGGAGTGAGGCAGAAAGACACTGAGGATTTCCAATTTCCGTCCACATCTCTCACCTGACCTTTCCTTTTTTGCTATCAGTGCATGGAGTTGCACTGCCACACAACTCAAGGGTGACAGTGCCCACAAACAAAATGCTGGAAAAGCCTGTTGTGACAAGTATTCCAGCTACAAAACCACCCCAAATTCACAGGTACGAGTTTGCTGAAGGATGACAACCCCATTAACCTGAACTGCTCTTAGCTCCTCGTCCCAAATCCTGGGTGTTCACCTTTGGCACTGCAGCTTAAGGTGTAGTCAAAGAAAACAAACCCTCTTGCTCACTAAGAACAGATCAGTACTCTTCATTTCCCACAATCCTAGAAACCCAGCATGAAACCAAACCAACCTAACCTAACCAGCCAGGGAATCACAGCCGGTGTCAACTGACAACAGGGCTAATAACAGCTCAAAATCAGCCCTAAGAGCCACACAAGCTGCCTCAGAAATGCTCAAACAGCCAAGTAAGTCCTAAATATTCAGAAATGCTGAAGGCATTCATACTCATTTAAAGCAGTTAGGAAAAAAATAGCATATGTATTCCATTTCCTTCACAAAATTTGTTAGCAAAAAAAAGACGTAGACATACACTTCCAACACAGGGAATTACACAGTAAGTAATTTTTAACTCACTTGAAACAGGGCCGCAGTTACATACCTGATCAGCCCTTGGCAGTTTATAAAGAGGATACCAGATCTCCAAACCGTATCCATGAACCCACAGAACCAGGAGCAGTGGCTGGTGTTTTATGATGGGACAGTTCCCATGAATGAGGGTTAGGTGAGCAGGTGAATTAGTGCGCGGAGACTTCCCATGGATAAATCCCATCGGTTACGCTGTTTACAGGCTGTCTTCATTACACCTGAGCCCAGCTACTTAGCTCACCTTAATCCATCCCACATCTGAACCCCAGCCTCATGTAACAGCCTGTCAGGTTAACAACATACAATTACCTCCCTTCAGACAGCTTCGATCAAGGGGATTTCACCCCGGCTTAAATTTACTTTACGAAGATGAAAAGAAATGATGCAGAAGTGTGAAGCAGCTCCCTGGAAGTCCTTCAGCAG
>WAAG01092660.1:0-16839 GCA_013390105.1 Tichodroma muraria
CTGTCATTAGTGCAGAAGAAGGGATGTTGTATTCTGTTGACTTTTAAGCATATGTGGCTGTCTTTGATTAAAATGTAATTTTCAGGAGAATGCACTCCTAGAGAAGTTCTGTTCTGAAACTCTATTGACTCTTAAAGGGGAAAAACTATTCTAAACTGACCATCAACTGTTTATTTTTATTTATTTTGCAGTGTGGAAACAATTAATGATGGCAATTTCCACATTGTGGAGCTGCTAGCTATGGATCAGATTCTATCTTTATCTATTGATGGAGGAAGCCCCAAGATAATTACCAATTTGTCCAAGCAATCCACTCTGAATTTTGATTCTCCGCTCTATGTAGGAGGTAAGAGGATCTTACTGCTTCTTACTAGAGGTATTATAGATAATTTACTCTGGTAACATGCTTTAAAAAACACATTCTTGTGTTTCTTAAAGAGACACATTCATTGACGTAACACAGTTTAATCAGTTTAAGATGAAACTTAGGCGGTTAATGTCAGTAGCTTCAATTTTAAGAAATAATTTGTCCTCAAACTACAGTGGTTGCTTTTTTATAATTGTTTATTTTTTATGACTGTAAAGTTTTGTAATTTTTTGCTCTTATTTAGCCTTTTATTATACTGAAGAAGTGTGCTTAATATTGTTTAGCTGCCTGAAGGTTTAGTAATGCCTATTCAGAAGGTGTAGAATGGTAGCATTCTGTTTTGCTTGTTTTACATTCCTATTTCCCTGTACTGATATCAGCAGGAAATGATAGCAATGTCTAAAGCCATGAAGTATAATTTATGTCTGGAGATCTTATTGCTTAGGGCTGATAGGAACTAGGACACAAGGTAAGAATGTGCCTGCTTGTCTTACACTAGGTAAGAGAGTTGCCTCACTGTATGTGTCAGGGCTTGGGTTTTGTTTGTTTAATTGGTTTTTTTTAACTTGAGCAGCTAAAGTATTTGAAAAATCTTCATCATTTGATGCCATTTATTCTGTAGAGCTATGATTTCAAACACATTGTTTTAACTAGCATTTCCTGTTGGATTTCTGGTGGGCCTGTGCAATCTAGATAAAAGTCAGAAAATTCAGCCAACACTTAGTGCCTCCTCACTTGGTAGCAAGTCTAAGCTCTTGGTGATCAGAGATTCAGCATGTTTTTTAAATACTTATTAAATGCTACAGATTTTCATGTACTGCTTAATTTAACCTTATACTTGTACAAGAGGCATGTGAGGAGTTTCTTTCTGATCTGTTCTTTCTGTAAAAAATATATGTATTTTCTTTTTCATTTTGCCTAATTCTTTTATGTCTGAGAATAACTTTTTAGACTTAAGCATCTTGCCTCTTTGCAAAAAACTATCCCATCAGTGGTGCATTTGTATGATGTACTGATGCCTTCAAACAAGGATTGCACTGTAGAAGCACATTGTATTTTTTCCTGTGTATCACTTCTGTTTACATAGTGTCCTATTCCATGTTTGGAAGAAGGGGTCCTAGACTCTGATGAGACACTTGCTTACTTGTATTGTCAGCATCAGTTTGTTTAGTGACTGCTGAGGCCAGTTGTCCTACTTGAAAGATGAGCTTAGTGCAGAACAATAATCCTCCTGTCTGTTATAAGCACCTTTTGGTGAAATGAGGCCAGACTGCAAGCTGTAAACATTTATTCTGGGCACATTCTTACCACTGCAGTGTTGATTTATGACATACGGTTCTCCTCCTTGCTTCTTCACCCTGCAGATCTGTGCCTCCACTATGAGAATCATACTAATCTGCATTGTCATCTTTAAGTATCAAAAGAATAACTTTTGGAAATCATCTTTTCTCTTAGTGATTTAAAACCTGGGAGCAGCAGTCTTTTGCATTCTAGTACATGATCCTTTGTGAAGTCCCATGTTTATTCTATTATAATTCTTCACATTCAGGCTCCAAACAGACAATTATTTCTGCTGTCATAGGAAATGTTGATTAGAAAAACAATGAAAACCAATCATTGAAGCACATTGTAACAAAATAAAGAAAAAAAAAAACAGTAGGTTGATGTTCAGCTCTTAATTTTTCCTCTTCTTTATCTAATTGATCTGTTCAGGATTTTTAAAATTCTCAAGACAGGACATTTTCACTCTTGTATCTTTATATTATCCATCTCTTTGAGATACAATAATTTTTTTCTTACGCAACTATATCTAGATTTTTTATAAAATTTGATTACACATTTTCATCAGTTAAGAACTGAAATTCTCACTAGGCTTTTATGCAGTATTTTTATCTTTGCCAAAGTCTTAGTTTGACACCTAAGTCATCGTGTAGTTTACACTTACTCTTACCACTTTCGTGCTAAAATGGCATTTCTGATCACCTCAGTTGGCAGGCTGAAATTCAGACTTGACAGCAAGCCCTTGTACAGTGTGTGCTGTCATTCTCTCTCATTCCCTCTTTCCCTGCCTTCCCCTTTTTTTTTAATGGTACTCTTGGGTCACAATGTTTAGCTTGGACTGAAAGGGGTAATTTAACATTATTTTTACCAAAAGTGAGCTAATCGGTTTAAACCTTTTGGGGGTTTTTTGCCTTTTCCAAGTGTATGGCTCTTTTGTTTGGTCAGAATACACGTGCTTGTTACTTTTCAGTCTTTCTGTAACAAATTTCAGTAAATCATATTGAAAGTGCATGGCTTTTGTAAGAATTCTTAAGGGACAGTCTGTTTCTTCTCAAAAATTCTTCAAAGGAGTCACAGACATCACTGATACTTCACATTCTTCTCTCAGAAATTAGAGCACATTTTACTAGTTGAGAGTGGCACCTTCTTTCATAGATGTCCCTATTTCTGAGACAGGTAGAGTATCAGCTGCTTCTCATTTGTGCCTGCTCTGTTCTGACAGCTTCTAGAATTAGGTACTTGTTTCGACAGTTTTACTGTGTGACTGTTATTTAAGAGAGATTCCTACCATTTCCCTCCTTGAACAGTAACTTACCTGTGGTAAGGTTCAGTGTCCAAAACCTTAAAAGGGGGTGGGAACTACTCTCTTACCTTGCCAAAAATAGATCTGAAGTATTTATTTGTATTGTTTCTATGTCAGTTCTTTCCTACCTGGTAAGAATTTTTATATAAAAATTATCTAAGAAATATTGCTAAAGAATATAAGCAGGTTTTACACATACTTTGGCTTTCTTACATTTGGTATCTTGTTGGAAGAAGCAAAAGTGTACAGGCTGAAAGCTTGTACGTTGTGTTTGCATTGTGTTTCCAAATGTCTCTCTTACTAGAGAATATAGACAAAAAATTTTTGAATCATGTGTGATATACCCCCTGGTGCCATATATACTTTCTTACATGGTTCTCAGAAATCACATCTAAGTTGCATGACGCTTTCAAGTATAGCATCTAGTTTAGTATTGCATTGATGGGCTTAGTTTTATATACTTTTATTTTTACAAAGAGCAAGTTCAGTGCATCTATTCTGCTGAGATGCTTCAAGCATTTTCTATAAACATTAGCTGAGCATGACTTTCAAGGGAGACAACAGGGTGAAGGGGTCTTGATGACTCTGCCCTGTCCCTGGTTTGAGAATATGGCAAGTAGGTGTGAGGAAATGGAAACTCATGATTGTTTGCAGTCTGAATCCTTTGATATAATAATTCAAAGCCTATTTTACAGTTTGACCCTGTCTGGGTGCCAGGTCCCACCCAAAGCCACTCTATCACCCGTTTCCTCAACTGGACAGGGCAGAGAAAATGCAATGAAAGCTCATCAGTTGAGATGTGGAGAGGAGAGCTCCCTCACCAATTACTGATGTGGCAAAACAAGAGTCAACTTGAAGAAATCAATTTAATGTATTACCAGTCCAAATCACAGTAGGATAAGGAGAGGTAAAACATTTCTTAAAGACACCTTTCCCCCAACCCTTCCCTCCTTCTCAGGCTTAACTTTTTTTTCCCTGATTCTCTATCTCCTTCCTGCAAGCAGTGCAGGTATGAGGAATATGGGTTATGGTCAGTTCATCACATGGTTTCTGCCATTGCTTCCTCCTCAGAGAAAGAAGTCCTTCTGCTCTTCCAGTGTGGGGTTTCTCCCATGGGTGACAGTTCACAAACTGCTCCTGCATGGGTCTCTTTCTTCCCGTGGGGTGCAGTTCTTCAGGAACAGGCTGTTCCAGCATGGGTCCCACACAGGGTCACAAGTCCAAGGAGAACCTGCTCCAGTGGGGGCTCCTCTCTCCACAGCTCCTACCAGGAGCATGCTCCAGCACAGGCTTCCCACGGGGTCACACTCTTCTCTCGAGCATCCACCTGCTCCTACATGGGTCTCCTCCATGGGCTGCAGGTAGATCTCTGCTCCCCTGTGAACACCCATGGGCTGCAGAGGCACAGCTGCCTCACCAGCTCCAGTGCCTGGAGCACCTCCTCCCCCTCCTGCTTCACTGACCTCAGTGTCTGCAGAGCTGTCTCTCATATATTCTCACTCCTCTCTGGTCACATCTGCACAATTACTCTGGGTTTTTTTGCTTTAGAGATATGTTATCACATAGCTGTTGCGACATCACTGACTCGCTTCGCCTCAGCAGACTTGGCAGGTCCATCCTGGAGCCAGTTGGCATTGGCTCTCTCGGACTTGGTGGACACTTCTGGCAGCTTCTCAGAGAAGCCAACCCTGTAGCTCCCCTTCTACCCAAAGCCTGGCCACACAAACCCGATACAATTACTTAACTGATAAGATCAAAGAAGATTAGGATCTTCAGCAGTATGGATACAATATTGTTCGTTTCTGTAATCACTGAAGCCTAGCACAAATGTACTTGCAATAACCTCGAAATGAATGGCAGGTCTGCTTCATTAGGTTGCACAGTATTTCTGCATGACTCTTAACTGTTCAGAGTAATGCAGAAAATTATTAGAAGTATCAGTTTACATGGTTAAGGAGCAACTATGCAGATCATTGCTGCTTTCTTGTCGTTATTTAAGTACCAGAAAGAAAATTGTTGATTTTGTCTAGGAATAAACCTATGCAACTAGTATTAATATTTATTTTCAGGCAAACAGATCCTTTTCAATGCTCAGTGCACTTTGATTTCCTTTAATTGTGAGTCTCAGGACTCAAGCATTTGTGTATTCATTATTAATTAGAAGGCAGTATCGTAAGGACTATCTACTATAGGCAAATATGTTGGCAATAAGTTAAAACAAAGAGCAGGGGGTAAGTGTAGAAGAAACTTCATGTTTACAAGAAAAGGTTTGATAGTAATGTTCCTTCGGAATTATTCTTGAATGATTGTAACAGGATAAGTACATCACATAACACCTACTGCTCTAATTACACCTGTAACAACTATAGACTGTAACAGAGGAATTACTCTGAAAATGGTCAACACTGGGGACATTTGTGTTATCTAAAAGTGTATACAAGTAGTTCGATGTTGAATTATTATTATTATTGACTGTTTTAGACTGTAATGGCAAAGTATGAACGGCTTTTAGTTTTATTTTAATTATCTGGTTTTGAGACATGGTAAGCAAAATATTTTTGGTTTTGGAACCTCAACATGTTAAACTCTCCTTTCCAAGAAATTTTCGATAGTGAAACTTCACGGTTGAAATGTGTATGCTAGCTCCATTTTGATGAGCTGGTCTTACTAAATTCTTCTGGATTTGAGTATCTTAGCTTTCAAAAAATGGCATATCAGCTGCTAAATTTAAGCAACCTTTGTTTTTCTGGTATTCAGAAACTGTGTGCTATCCTGAACTAAAATGCACTAGGTCAAAACCAGGCAAAGCTGTTTTTTTCACAGCTCTTAGCTTCCTTTCTGATGAAGTCATCTCAGAAGTGTGGCTTAGAGACTAACAGGTCTGGAGCTGGTTTACATGCATGCTCGACAACCAGGACAATTTCCAAAATCTAGATTATTGTTCGTGGTTCTAGTCTGAATAGCTAAGAATAAACAATTAAGAAGCATTCCTTTGAAAGTGTTTTAAAAACAGAGAAAATGGTATAGAAAATTGTGAGAGTATTACACTGATTATTTGCTATTATTAATTTCCTAGGCATGCCTGTGAAA
This sequence comes from Tichodroma muraria, assembly GCA_013390105.1. Classification (NCBI taxonomy): domain Eukaryota; kingdom Metazoa; phylum Chordata; class Aves; order Passeriformes; family Sittidae; genus Tichodroma; species Tichodroma muraria. The sequence continues at coordinate 6,042 of WAAG01092660.1, forward strand.
AATAACATAGCAGCTTTACGCCAGTCGCCAGGGCAGAACGGCACTAGCTTCCATGGTTGCATCCGTAATCTGTATATCAACAGTGAACTCCAGGACTTCAGAAATGTGCCACTGCAAGTGGGAATTCTGCCAGGTTGTGAGCCTTGCCATAAGAAAGTTTGTGTGCATGGCACATGCCATGCTACCAGCCAGTCAGGCTTCTCCTGTGAGTGCGAAGGAGGATGGACCGGACCGCTCTGTGATCAACAAACTAACGACCCATGTCTTGGAAATAAGTATGTCCTTCCTCAAGAAAAAGCAGTAGTATAATATGCACATAAGTCTCCTGTTGTGTGTATTTTTTTCATAAAAGTTCACACTTGCGAGAAGCAACGTAACCTGGGCATGTGAAAGTGAAAACAGCATCCGGGTTATAGTATGTATTCTTTCCATAAATAAACCTAATGAGGGAAAGTCCCCAGTTTAGGGGAGCAGATTCACACATCTCACTGAAGTTCTGCCTAAAGCCTGGGAGATGTTCCTACATACTTCTGTATGGGCTTTTTTCTTAATGAGATGCACTGATGCAACTGTGGGTACAACCCTGGACACAAAAATAATTTTGAAGAATTTGCAAATGGAAAAAAACCCTATTTGCTTATTTTCAGATTTATAGAATGAGGTAATAAAACTATTATTATTATTAATAATAATATTCTCTAACGTGTTTTGGAAAAATGGGCATATCTAATACTTTGTATTTTCAGAATACCCCAGGTTTTAGCAGGAAATAGATTTCAATCTTTATGGTGAACTTTTGTTTAAATCTGAGTATGTTAATTCTATTTACTGATTTGAACAGAAAATTTTACTTAGATATTTATATATGCCTATAGAGAGGTTCTTGTATATAAATGTGTGGAGATAGAAAACGATATGTATAATTATGTATATGATAGTATTGATACCTATGCATATTCATCTTTCAAATTTACTGTAGAGGCAGATTCAGTTGGGGTTCATGGACTCCCAGCACAAGAAGATCAGAAACTTCAGAAGTTTGAAGTTATTCTGTATTTATTGATCATGGGCAAGATGTCATTCTGTTTATCCTTACCACTGTCTGTATTACAGCTTGGCAAACAACTTTTTTTTTTTTTTTTTTTTTTTCAGTAAAGCAAGCCCACTTGGATCTTTTGGCTGCTGCTTTTTCAGTGCAGCATTTGCCTATGTAATTTTTGACTTTTAAGGACCAGTGGCCTAAGTTTGCTAAGAGATTCTAATAAGAAGATTTTCAACTCCCATATAAAATTATGTTTAAATTGTGTTTTCACATAGTGTGGGGAGAGTCTGACCCTTTTAAGTTTTATGCAGCAGTTAGCATGTTTTGCAACACAGTTTTCTTTATATTGGCTATAGACTCTTCCAGTATCTTTAAGTTTTGAACTCTTCCCAGAGCTAGAGCAGTCAGGTTTTGAAGGATATCATTATAGCAGTTCATTTTTCATTGGTCTTTTTCTTAGGCTGTCCTCTTTCACAGTAACTTTAAAGAAATGTAGTCACAGCATGAAAAAAAATGCAAATGTGAGTTTATACTTCAATACTTCAGGATTAAAAAATAACATCAAACTGTACCCACAAGTTCTACTATCAGAAAAGCCAGAGAATTTCTTTAAACTGTCCTTGAAATATTAGATTCTTCATTGGTTCTCATGGCTGTGCACATTAGCACCCAAACTGAGTGGTTTTTTGCAGCAAATAATGAAGTTATCAGTATCAGATGTAGGCAGCATTGAAGACAGAAGTGAACACAGCATTAATATTTTGTTTGCTCTTTAAAATGTTGGGTTAGTTTCAGCTGTATACAGTGCTGTGAGCTTTTAAGAGGGAAAGGCAAAGCAAAATTTTTTATTTGGAGTGGAGGAGGTCTTTGTTGTTCATTACTTCCTGGGTATTTTAATTCTATATTTCTTGATTCATCTCTAAATTGTCTATTGAATAGATGTATTTTATCCATTGAATACAGTTTGACATTCTGCTTTATCTGAGCAACAGAATTTTCATTGTGATCTCTGTTTCAAAAATGTAGGTGATCTTTTAGAGATCCCTGCACATCATGAAAAGGCTTAAGACACATTTACTTCACCTACATCTAGGTGTTTGAATGCAAAATATTGTGGCCAAAGTTTGTTCTCTAGTCAGTAAAGGAATGAGCACATTTCAAAAAAATAAATAAGACCTCAAGTTGTCTAATCATCCTCTAGATAAGCTCATTTCTCCCCATGACTGACTGTGTCTGGAGCTTATGGCAGATATACATCCAATTTGAGTGCCTGACACAAGTACCTAAAATTAGATGAGATGAAACTGTGCCTGAGAGTTTGCACTTAACTTGATGTTCCTTTCAGTACAGTCTGAAGATGAAATTTAGAGCTTCAAAGAGCAGGAGGAAACAAAAGTAAGAGAGTTGGCATTAGCTAAAATTTAATCGTCTTCTAAGTCAAAGCAAAACTTTACCGAAGATCTTGACACAGATTGCTTTGATATCTAAAGCCTGTATAGAGTATGACAGGATGTCAGTGCCACCTGAGCAACTTAGTAGATCAGATGTCCTAAAATTGGATGTTTTATAAATGGTGAAAAGATCAAATGCTGAACATAATGAAAACTAAACAAAAGCTATCTGCCTTGTGATGCTGCCTAAGCTTTCCATTTTGAATTGCATAATAACAGTCTGGGAATATTAGAGTTCAACCACAGAAACAGTTTTTAATTTTTGTAGAGAACGTGGTTGCTTCAAAATACAGATTAATAGAGAAGTTTGGGGTGCTTAACCTATTAGTTTGGTATTTGCAGATTTTAATCCCAAACTGCTTATGTTACCTTAAAAATTTCAAAATGAGATATTGCTCATAATAGAATTCTTCTTTTAAGGCAACATGCAGTTTTAAATCAATTTTTGCTATCTTCAAATTGAAACAAATGATTTTATTTTAGATCAAATGGGGATTTTATTTTTTTTAATTTATCTCAATTTTTTAATTTATTTAGGTGGCTGTCATAACATACTAAGGTGGTTGTGAGTTCAAGAGTCACACACTATAGAGAGGAAAAACATTAGAGAGCAGAAACATCAGGAAGGGTGATTTTATGTCAGGATTGCATTCCTCCCCACAGAGGAATTTTCACTGTGATCTCCCTAGGAAGCAGTATGTAGATAGATAGAGAATTTTTATATGGAAACAGCAGTTAAGAGAATAACATTATTTTTGGAAGGAAGTTATTGATCTTGTGCTGCCAAATGAGGAAATGGAAGTAATTTTATTCCAAGTCATTGGTGATGGTTTCAGAAAATGAAATCCCCTAATATTCAGCTTACAGCTAGGAACAGGTAATTAGGCATACTCCTTTTGGGAAACACCACCTCTCTCTCAAAGAGAAGTAAGACCAGCTGTGTGTTCCCATACTACTGTACATCAAAACTTAGCAGATGCTGAGTAACTCAAAATCGTTTTTGTCGTAACAACAAGATTTGAGCCTGCTACAAATGTTTATCAGCGCTCAACTGGGAAATTAGATGCTGTAATCACTTTGGGTGAGACATGATAATGCACAGCCTCTTCTAGTGTGAGGTTTGGTATGAATTCTGGGTGAGTGCTGTTGCCTTGCAGTGATTCGCAGACCTGCCTCAGACATTGCAAGACCCTACTACTTGCAGCTGGCAATGCAGACTAATGTCTTTGAAGGGAAAGCACATGTTCAGCTTGAAACTACCATTGCTTGAGTCAGAATAGTTTCTCTTAGGAAGTGCCTGACCTGTCTTTGTGCTGGGAGCCCCATATTTCATGAGTGACGATATGGAGTTTCTTTTAAATGATACACGAACCAGAATTTCAGGTGAGTTTCTTTTTTCTTTGGTTTGGTTTTGCTGTGTTCTTCTCAAAAGCATGCTGAAAATTTAGGTAGACAGGAAACGCTGTTTTTAATAACTGTGGCCTGTAAAATTTTTCCATAACACATCTACAGTGGCTATTTTCTGGTGAGAGGGAGTTCTGTACTGCAGCTTGTTTTGTGTAAACCTGCATACCAATTAGAAACCACTTCACTGCATCTCACTGAAAAAGTCCATTAGAAACAAAAGCAATTTCTTCTGAGTACAGTCCAAAGTATTTGTAGTTAATGTTGCTTAGCCTGAACTTTGCTGAATAATTTATTTTTATTCTCTTGGGCTTGTTTCCCCTGTAGATGTGTGCATGGTACCTGCTTGCCGATCAATGCGTTTTCATACAGTTGTAAATGCCTGCAGGGACATGGGGGAGTCCTCTGTGATGAAGAGGAAATGCTGTTTAACCCCTGCCAATCCATCAGGTGTAAACATGGCAAATGCAGGCTTTCAGGACTTGGGAAACCATATTGCGAGTGCGGCAGTGGATACACGGGGGACAGTTGTGATAAAGGTAAAAAAAATTCATTAATGTTGTTGTGGTCTTAGAAAATAGGCTTTTTTAGTAAAACATGAACAGCCAAGCACGTGAACAGCCAAAAACATGACCAATTTTTTTTTTTTCCACAACACACACATTTGTTGCTTTTTTTTCTACCATAAGAATTTATCTTGAGAGAAAAATCAAGCCTTTCCCATGAATTTGTTTGCATTTTGAGGATTTTTTCATCAAATGTTTTGCTGTGAAAACATTTCTTTTTTTTTTTGCCTTTATTCAGCGACACATTTTTACTATATTTAACTATTACCTTTTACCTGCTGTATCTTTCTGTATTTATTGTTTCTCTGCCTTCTGCAACTGAGAAGCCAAATCCAATGATTCTGCTCCTAGTTTTATCACAAACTCTACTTTTGACCTCTCAGCTTCAACTGATTTATCACAACGAATTATGCAGGTGAGATGGATGAAAACAGGATGACTTTTCCCCCTACCTTTTTCTTTTTCCTTTGTCTATCAATGCTCTCCCTCTCCCTCTTTTTCCCTTACCCCAGATGGCATTTATTTTGTATTGTACATAGATGTGAATAGAAGAATATGGTTGTAGAACTTTTAACAGATGTCTCATTTTTAGCTTGCTTTATACTTCAGTAATTTATGAAGTTAGCAGAATGTAACTTATATTAAATAAGAGTTTGAATAATATTAAACTCCAGGTCTAATAAATTAAATTGCATGCTTTCTGAAACATTTCCCTATGGTAAACAGAACCAGCTGCAAGCAATGTAGCAACAGAAGATGTGTATTTTTATAAAAGAGGAAAAGATTTAAGCTTCCAATTTTCTTGTCATTGTAATAGCTTTGTATTTATGGTTTATATATATATATATAATATAAGCTTTACTGAAAATAGGAGGTATAGGGAATGAAACCCAGCATTAATCTAATTGCGTTTGGTAGAACCACTAGTTTCCAATATACAATCTCAGTCAAACTTCAAAATACCGATCCCAACTGCAGATAGTTAACACGGCATCTTCCTGTATTACACATTCTTTGACCCGCATCTCAACGTCGTATCTCTTATTTTAAACGTTGTTTCCTACAGAAATCTCTTGTCGAGGGGAACGAGTCCGAGATTACTACCAAAAGCAGCAAGGGTACGCTGCGTGCCAGACGACCAAGAAGGTATCGAGACTAGAATGTAAAGGGGGGTGCTCGGCCGGGCAGTGCTGCGGGCCGCTGCGGAGCAAGAGGCGGAAATACTCCTTCGAGTGCACCGACGGCTCGTCGTTCGTGGACGAGGTTGAGAAAGTGGTGAAGTGTGGCTGTGCAAGTTGTCCCTCCTAAGTGTCCCTGTCACACTTGTCTTTTGAAAATGTTGTATACTTATTGACCGTGTCGGACTAATTAATGCTTCATAGTGGAAATATTTGAAATATATTGTAAAATACAGAACAGACTTATTTTTATTATGAGAATAAAGACTTTTTCTTCATTGAAAAAAAGATTCAAGTGCTTGAACTGAGACTTCTCATACCCAAGAGGAGCTTTGAAGAAAAAAAAAAAAGACCTGGTAACATTGCAGCAGAGATGGGAAACTTTTAACTGCTTTTAACATGGATTCTTCTTTATAACATGCTGAAGATACACTGACACTATACACATGTGGCTTTCAACTTAACAGCTCAGAGATGAAATATTTGCCAGAACGCGAGGCTTGTTTTTTCACTTTCGTATCAGTCTATTTTATTGTCTTGACAGACCACACCAATCACTTACCTATGGATGAGGAAGCTTTATGAGCAAAAAGAATCAGATTATACAGCAGAAATAACAATTGTTTGAAACGGATTTTGTCTTTTGATATTATTAAGCATCTTGAGAAGATGGGGTCTCATTTAATGAATGGGAAACGGGAGATACAAGAATATACTATAATCCTGAAATCTCCTGATGATGTGTACTTTTATGTCAGCATGTTAGCAAAAGAAGCATAAAAAAGTGTTTATCTTCCCTTTTACAGTATTAATTTTTTGTAATATAAATGTTCTGGGGATGATAAAATAGATTATTGATGGATAAATTAGTAATAATATGGATTTCTGTTTCTATGAGTTCTAAACAACTCTATACAGTATTGGGTTTCATTGAGAAATATTTATTGTATCAAAGTACATTGTACTTAACCCTTTTAGGCCATCCCTTTTACTGTTTTTCAATGCTTTAATATATATTAATTTATATTTGTCCCAGTATTTTTGTAATTTTTTTTAAAGGACTTAAAAATCAGGATTTTTTTGCAATAGAACTAACGTAGCATGTCGTCTTGGGGTAAATGTTTTCGGACTGTTTTTTCCTTTCCATTCCCTTTTGCTTTCCTTATAATCTGACCACTTGGTGTCACTGAATAGAAAGTGGTGACAATTTGCAGTTTCACAAATAGCAGATATTCAGGACACCTACCAAGAACCTGTAATATATTACAGAAAATGTCTTTACACTAGATGGCAATTGTAGAGAAGTTAATTTTCCCTGTATACAGTACTTACAGAAAATAAGATGGCGTGTAGAAAATGACATTAGAAGATAGCTCTTTATAAATTAATATTCCCATGGAGCTCTTTACCTTTTTTATAAAAAAAGAAGAAAAAGGCTGTGCTATCAAAAACTGTGATTTTCCCCAAATAGTAAAACTACTTTACTGCCCTAATGTTCCCCATGTTAACATGTTGCTGCTAAATTACAATGTAGAACTGGTAATCAATAGTGGGTTGTGTTCTTCTTTCAGTAAAACCCAGGGTACCCTGTAAAAATGCAGATGTTTTTTCAATTTTATTTTATTATTTTTTTTACAAAAAGGTTAGATGTACATGTGTAATGCAGTGTGCTTTGTCATATTTGGACTGATATCAGTAATGCTACTGATGTTTGTAAATTAAACAGATATTTACTTCATTAACAGCTTTTATTTGTGTTCTTCTGAGAAGTTTAAATTGTCTAGCAGCCTTGAATTAAACATCTGTTGCAAAGAATCTTTGGTAAAAAACAGAATAAAACCCAACCCTAAATCTAGTGTATTCCTTGCTGAAAATCTGAAGAAGGAATTGACTTTGGGTTATTACACCTAGAGGCAGTGACATCTGAAAATGTCTGTGCATCATGAACTCAGATGAACTTATACCAAAACTAAGAAAAAGTCCTATAAATCAAGTGCACTGCAGGAAGAGGAAAATTGAGTCTATCCTAATACTTTAGTGGTTATAAAAATGGCAATTTGACAGTTGTTCTAGCAAGTAAGTTGATTCTTTAGAGGGATTCAGTTTCACTAATCTTTGACTAAGTATTTTAAATTTAAGCAATTGGATGGGATGATACTGAACCAGGTTTATCTTCTCTAATATATTGTTTACAAATAATTCTGTGTTTATTTTACCTAGTCTATTTTAGAATTTGTCTAAATATCCAATGAAACAGGCTTTGGTATGAGGACTTCTTTGTGGTTTCTGTGACTGCTGAAAAATCCGCTGTAAATAGGGGTAGCTTTGAGTAGAAAGAAGTCATTTTTGCCGAACAGTCCTTAAACAGTGTTCTTGGATATGGAAAGATCTCTTAAACTCAAAGTCCCTGCATCTGGAGCTGGATTGCTTTCTGTCCTCATATTGACAGAGAAAGATGAACTTTGCAATGGTATTCAAGCAATACTGGCAGCTACTGATGATCTTGAGGTCATCAAGAGAGGGACCTTTTGTGGTCTCCAAGAGGTCCTTTTTTTTTGTGGTCTCTTTTGGTCTTCCAAGCAGAACCAAAAATCCCCATTAGAATTAAAAGAGAGAGAGAGAGAGAGAGAAAGGAAGAAAAAGAAAGAAAGGAAAGAAACCCCAAAACCAAACTCAGCTTTGTCACCTGCCCGTCTGAAGAAAGACAAGGCACCTACATCAAGTGGTGATTCAGCTATCCTTAACCCCCTCTATCACCACCTCAAGCATCCTCAAACATCACAAAGTGCCAGTGTGCATGACAAGAGATTACTTCCTCAGTGGGATGAGTCAACTTTTCTAATACCAAAATCAAGTTTCTTGTTTTGCCACTGTAATAGGCTGCCTTGTACCTGTATTCCCCAAAAGGGAAATAGGGATCTGAGGGAACTGTCACTTTAGGTATCTCTACCACAGTGGAGAATTTAGTTCACTGCAGAACACTCCAGACACTGGTTTTCATTCAAAAACGTAAGTCGTGCAGCTTTTAACAGAGAGCTTAGGGAGTAGGTTTTTCTCCTTGTGTCTGCTACCTCCTCTAGGAATCACTCTCATACAGTCTGCTTTTAATGTATTGAATAAAATCCATAAAATGCATTGGATCTGAAGGATACGACTCAGTATAGTGGCCAAGTTCTCACTTCAGTTTAGCACTGCATACAATTAGAATTCTTCTTTCATTAGAAACTAAGAAAAATAAAACTTGGAGATTCCATCATTTTCTGCCAATGTTCTTAAAAGCTGTAAAAAAGAGAAAACACATGAATACTTTTAAATTTGTACTGGTTCATGCACAGCTCTTCTCACAGATGACAAAATTGTGAAAGAGCATGAAAAAAAGACCATTATTGAATAAAGCTAAAAAAAGACATTGTTCTTTTGTTAACACTGAAAGTCAATTCAGAACAGCAGCTATTACACATGGAACTAGATCCTGCAGTCTTGTTAACTTTTCTGGGGTGAATGAATATTTGAGGGATAAAAACACTGTTTTAAGCAAACCAATAGTAGGCTATGAATGAGCTTTGAGAGATACAGTTCATTTTATAAGATCTATTGTAGTAACAATTTTGTCTTCAGGGTACTTTTTATTGCTGTAGGGGGATACCATGAGCCTTAGTATTACAGGAATTGTAATATGAGGATGCTCTGTGTAGGTGCCACAATATAACACTCATACGAAGTTATGAAGGCATCTGCTTGGAAAGAGGAGCATGCAGAGGTTTTGGAAATGACAAGAAGACTGGCAGACCTGATAATCCACAGTGTGCAGGGAAGGGAGTAAGGCACTAAAGTGGATTGTCACCGTGTTAGTTTTGATGAGAGGATGATTAAGATGTGGTGACTAAGGTGATGACTAAGAGATGAGAGTGGTACGTTATGGAAAGGAGCTGGCTGTTAAGAAAATGCTCAGAAGTTTTGTAAAACTGTCAAGTTTTGGGGGCTGTTTGTATTGAAGCTCTGTTTTGGGAGCTTTATCTGTTGCTGCTTGAAACTCACATGTTTTAAAAAAACCCTTAACAGTTCTGACAAACAAACACTTAATATTTCTATCTTGAGTTAACCCTATTATTTGACATAAAGTGTATATTTTCAAAGCAATTCAAAATCCCATCTTTTGGTTCCTTTCTTCTCCTTTTGAAGCAACTGTTACTCCTGCAGTAGCTCATTAGGCATGCAAGTGTCTGTGCTTCAGCTATCCCACCTTACAGTGGAGAGCCTGGCACATAATTTCAGTTCTCATGAAGTGCAGTTTGCCAGCTGAGCCATTCAGGATTTTTGGTTTTTAGAAATATCTATAGACAGAGCTGGTACCTCCAATCTATTTAAGATTCCTGGAGTAGAAATCAGAAAATCATTGGTAGTTGTGACTATGTAAGAGCTGTCAGGATTACAGTAAAACTGAAGTGTTTGCCTGCATGCCTGGAGAGCCTTCTCTTTCACTGTGTTCTCCATGTATTGTGTTCCTGGGAGAGTGGGAAGTCATGCTCATCCTTTCTAAAATATTTTAAGAGTAGAGGGATTTAGTGTCCTTCTGTAAATAAATTGTCTAGGCTGGAAATCATAAGCCTCTTTGGCCCTCAGCCAGGTTAAACTGTGCATGTATACCTTAACATCAGCCATCATCTTGGACACCAACAGATCCTGATGTTAAAAAAACTGAATAAATCTTGCTCTCAGTTTAATAAAACACAGATGGGAAAAGCAAACTAAACAGAGAGTTAACAGCTCTATTCACTGGTCTCCTGGGCTCCATGTGATTAAAACAGAGTTGGAGGGTATGTTCCTGCTGCTGCTGTTATGGCCNGGGATGTTCCTGCTGCTGCCGTTCTGGCCAGTGTCCGTAGGGGTGATGGCCAGCAAAGAAGAAGAAGTCTGTCAGAGCTGCATGTCATTTGTCAAGCTGAGAAAGAACAGTCATCTCACTGAACAGCAAGACTTCTGGCTATCCACAGTCCCAGCAAATACGTTCCAGCTCTACAGCATGACACCCATGCTGCTGGAATTTTGCTCAGCCATGGGAACAGGCTTTAAAACTGCCTCCCAGATCCACAACTTCATTTCAGAATGCTGATCTTAGTAGTGTTTTCTGGTCTTTACAACTCCATCCTTTTATTC
>WAAG01092671.1:0-12975 GCA_013390105.1 Tichodroma muraria
TGCTAGGAAATGACTCCAGCTCTAGGAAGTTACTGTGACACAGATCAATCAGAGGAACATCTGGAAAAGAAATGCCCACTCCACAGCAGCCAAACCAATCCCATTTCTGATTCTACCTGGTCTCCAGGTGCCCTGCCAGAGCTCCCAACAGCCATTCCCATTCCCAGACAAACCCGGCAGCGCTATGGAAGGTACTGACAATGTCCATGAGGCCGAGGAGTCCATTTTGGACATGTTCTTCGCTGCAGAATGTGAAAGCAAGAGTTTAGACGGGCTTTGCGGTCCCTTCTGAACCAAATCCCATTCCAGAAATACCCTCCCGCTAATCCAGAACTTACCCCTTCCTCCTTCTGCCCACTCAGGGCAGTGTCGCCGGGTGCCCACAGAGCGGCAGCACGAAGACACAAGGGGGGAAGGGGAGCGGACACGACCGGACCGCGCATGCGCGATCCCTGGGGTGCAGTACCGCGTTCCACCCGCAGGGGGCACCGCGTGCGCGCCGACTCTCGCGCTGAGCCCTGGGAGGAACCCCTGGAAAAGGGAATATTGGGGGCATTAAAGAGGGAAATACCGCGTCAGGGTAGATCACAGGTAAACTGCAGGGCTTCTTCTTAGTGCTCCTCCAACTATTCATACATAGAAGTCTGCGATTTGCCCGGAAGGAGAATGTTCCTTGTCTTCTGAGTGATCCCAGTCTAGCCTAAGCACTTGAGGAATAAATAGCCTGCTCCCCATGTCCCAGGAAGAGCTTTTCGAGGTGAAAGCACTAGGAATAAGAGCTGGGTTTTGTACAACCTCACTGTGCTCTAGATGTGATTCTTCGTTTGGAGATAAGAGATAAATTCAGGCTCCGTCTTGGCTGCTCACTAGGGAGAGATCAACAGCTCCTAAAATCCCACTCTGTGACAGACAGAATAAATAAACATTGATTTTTTTCTCCTGGATAACATTAATCATGGCTTGACAGAGTTACACCAGAGAGTAAACCAAGGGTAGGCACCGCAGGCTCCTGACAAATAGATCCAAACCTAAAAATCATCATTATTGGATAAACCTTGGCTGAAGGGCTGAGTTTCATCCCCAGAATCTGACGTCCCGTTTCAGATGGCCTAGAAGTGATGTGTCTGGTCTCCTGGTGCTATCGTGAAGATTTAGAGCTGCTTTTCATCACCCATGAGGAGATGCCAGAGGCGAGGTGGCGCTGGACAGTGCTGGAGATGTTACAGATAATGAAAATTGAGCGGTTTGGGGGCTGAGTCCTCCCTGGGGGCAGAATCCACATGCCTGGACCTGGAAATCTGCTCCTGTCAGAGAACTGACCTCGATTTCTTGATTAATCCAAGTTCAGCCTCACTTTTTCTTACTTAACAAACCGTCTTTGCTTGGTGTGAAGGATCCAAGACAGAATAGAAATTAATTCAATTAAAAAGTGGGGATTAGATTTCATTCCTGCTGAGAGGCAGGTGCTTGGTCTGTGCTCTGTGTGGAATATTCATCCTTGTCCTCCTGGGGTGAGAATCTCCATTGTGGCACCTGTTTCCCTACTCAAATTCCATAAGATCCTTGTGCAAGGCAGCAGGACTCACCAATATCAGCCTGTCCAGCCTGGTCTTGGACACTTCCAGGGATCCAGGGGCAGCCACAGTTGCTCTGGGCAACCTGTGCCAGGGCCTCAGCACCCTGACAGGGAAGGATTTCTTCCCTATACCCATTGCAAACATACCTGAAGGAAGATTTTGGCTCCTCTTTCCTCCCAGGTGCAGCTGAAGCAGGTGGGATATCCTGTGATATCTCAGGTAGAACTGGATGGATCAACACACTCAAGGTAGCCCAGAAGGGGATATGCCATGCCCCAATGAGAGCCACGCACAGTCACACAGAATCCTGGAATGGTTTGGGAACTGGTTACTTTGGTAGCAGCTCCTTAAGAGGAGACCTGCACTGATCAATAAACACAATCGGTTAAATAAGTTTAATCGATTTCAGAAAGTTAAATAGAAACTTGAGGACTGATTTCCTACTTCTTTATATACATATATAAAATATACATAATTTCTATATTGTTTTATGTATTAATGAACCTATATAAAAATAATTTCAATATATGCATTTATTTTAATATATAAAGAAAATGTTCATATATAATTTCTTAATATATATAAAGCAATTTTTCTTAGAAATACATAATAATATATCCACAAATTAATCTCTTGGAATATGTAACTGATCTATTAGCATCACAAGGAATTAAAAAAATTCATGTAGGAAATCAAGATTCGGGAGTTGGGAGACAGCCCAGGATTTGGAGAAGTGTTCTAACTGCAAACTGGGAGAACTGAGAGTTCCCTTCAGGAACTCTCCTGCTGCAATTTTTACACCTCCTGGTGATGATTATAGTCTGAATTTAAGCCCTTGAGGTTCAAAATGACTTTTCAGCCAGTGCCCAGAGCACACCTGCTCTGAATAAATCCCACATTTCCCACATGACTGTGTCACCCTGCCACCCTTCACCACCAGGCAGCAAGTGGAGAAATCCATGCCATTTTTCCATAAAAAATAATGTTTAAAATAGATCAGATGAGTCAAAGCCCCCAAACACATTGCTGTCTCCATCAGGGGAACCTGTGGTGACTCATTCAAAGCCTATAAGGAGAGAAGATGAGTCCTGGGCTGAGATGACTCAAGTACTGAAACCTGGAAGCAGGAATAATCAGAAAACTGCAGCTGGAGTGGAAAATCAGCCTTGCCTGGGTGGAGACACTGGAGAGGAGATGGCGTGGGAGGTTTGGACAACATCAAGAGGTTTGGAGGCATCGGATGAGCCGGGTGCATCTGAATACAACACACAGAAATATGGAATCCTGGAATGGGTTGGGCCAGAAGGGATCCAAAATCTGATCTCCTTCCAAACCCCCTGCCATGGGCAGGGACACCTTCCACTATCCCAGGCTGCTTCAAGCTCCACCCAACCTGGCCTTGGACACCTGTGCCAGGGCCAGAGAAGTTGCAGATGCCCCATCCCTGGAAGGGATGACATTTTGCAGGGGGAGAGGGAGATGTTCTTATTTAAGAATAAATAAGGACAAATAAATACAATAACAAATATAATAACATCATGCCTTAATTTTCCACGTTAATTAGTGATGCATTAAATTGACAACAGACATCATTGAAGTGATTTCCTAGCAATTTTGGTCAATTAAAATGAGACCAGCATTCCTGATTGCAAGTTCATCCATGTGCAGCTTCAAGGGATAACCACCCCCTCCTAATCCAATTTATGACCGTTCTCATCCAGCAAAAAACTGCCCCAAAACCACTTAAAGTCCCACCCTTTAGTTAATGGTAGCTTGAGTCAAGATACTCACAAGGTCCTTGAGTTGAAGTCCTCAAGAGCCATCAGCCTCACCAAAGCCAGGAAGTTTTTCCTGTTCCATCTTCTAACGTGGCTGAAAGATTTTAAGTTTTACACCTTCCCCACATGAGCAGTTGCCAAAGGTTCTCTGAAGCACCTGAAAACAGAATGAGCCTTCCCCAGAGGCTTTGGGATCCATCCCAAGTTTTCTCTCTTGGGTTTTAGGGATGGGATCCCCACAGCACATTGCAATGGATGCCTGCAGAGACGGAGTGATGCCGCTCGTGTACACAATGGTATCAGGAGTGAAACAAAATCAAATGGGTTTGTTGAAGACTTGAGTTTGAAAGATTTTCAAAATTCTTCTCTATTTTGACATCACCTTTTAATTATACATAATTATATTTGTATAATATATCCTCTATTTATATATGGGAGGGGGAAAAAGTATTAAGTAATGGACATGATTAAGGAAATTATTGCTTTATCTTTGCAATTATCAATTTCATTCCCTGGTGCAGATCCTAGAACCTGGAATTGTTTGGATTGGAAGGGACCTTAATGACCATCCAGTCCCAGCCCCTGCCATGGGCATGGACACTTTTTACTACACCAGGGTGCTCCAAGCTCTAGCCAACCCAGCCTTGGACATTTACAGGGTATAACTACCTGCTAAAATTCTCTTCCTCTTTTCATCTATCAGGGTTTTAAAAATTAAAGAAAAAAAACCAAACTAATAAATAAAATAAATAAAGAGCCAACTGCTGCTCGAGTTGCCCACTCTGACCTAACAGATACATGTATTTCTGGTTGAGAAATGAGGTTTGCCACTTCCTGCTTTCCCACTTCCCTCTTGCCGGGCCGGCTGTTGGCTATTCCCTGCAAAACAGGGTCAGTTCCTCTTCTCCCTGCACTGCCCCTCCGAGCAGCTTTTATTTCCCCATTCCAGCTGAGTCAGAGGCTCATTGCAGGGAGTCATCTGACTGTCTGCCGACACTCTTTGCCTGCTTCATCTTGGTGGCCCCACCACAACCTCCACAGCTCTGTCCAGCCTGTCCTGCTGTCTGGGGCAATTACTCCCCATGGGAAGTATTCACTGTTTTCCTTTTTTGAAGTTTTTTTCTGGCTCTCATTTGCCCATTTGGAACCAAAAAATTTCATTTTGAAAAGCCATTTTGTATTATGTGCCTCAGCATGGGTTCAGGAGACCCACCTGCAGTCATTCACACCAGCCAGAGACTCCTGGAATGACTCAGTTTCCAAAGGACCTTAAAGCTCACCCAGTTCCGTCCAGAAGCTGCAGATGAGCCCTGGCAGGTCCAATCCTGCTCGGGGATGAGCTCCCTCCAACCTCCTGCCTGCTGTCAGCCCTGCTTCTCTCGCACCTCCTCATCTGGCGCTCGATGCCGGGCCCTGCGGCCAAGCCTGGCTGACAGCGGGAGATGGATGGGGCTGAGCCGGCTCCGCGGGGCACGAACACATGGGGGGGGATGCGGGGGGAACCTGGGGAGGTGGTTCCTTCCTGCTTCACATCTGTCCTGGCCCTGGTCCCAAATGCTAGACATGCCCGGGCTGCCCCCTTGGCTGCCCCACGGTGCCTGGGGACACGGCTCTCATAACACCCCTCTGTGTTATGACGGACACCGGAAGGATTCAAGTGCCGAACCCAAGGAAGGACAGAAGGCTAAGTTCTGGCTGGGAGAAAATGTCGAGCTCTGTGCAGAGCAGGGAGAGAGTTCAGGCCAGTGCTGCCATCACTGGGACACCAACAGGTACAGAAAGCCACCAGCATCCTCACAAGGACATTCCCTAGTCCTCCAGACCCTCTCCCAGGTCCTCAGCATCCCTCATCCCTCTAGAACACACTCCGTGGAGTGCTATGAGACAGTGCCCAGGCCCCAGTGCAGTTTGGAGGGGAGTAGCGGGGCTCTGGAGTAAGCCCCCCATTTTTCCCCTGTAATACCCCATCCCAGTGTCCGTCACCTCCCACAAAGAGCCCTCAGCCCCGCAGCGCCTGCTTGTTCCCATCCAACTCCCGCTGTCACTGCAGTGAGGGGCACAGGGTGTCCAGGCACCAGGGCAGAGATTGGACCCACCTTGGGGGGGGGGTTATGGGGAGGGGGCAGCTTGTTCCTCCCTCCGGAGCCGCAGAGGCTCTGCCAGAGCAGAGGCTCTTTGCCGATGCCTCAGCACCTCACCACGGTTTTCAATATCAGGTGGTGACAGCCGTGTATAGAGAGGGGCTCTGCCTGGGGGAGCCCCCACTCAGATCTGTGATATGAAGGGACAAGGAGACCCCCAAGAAAGATGTCCCTGCCTAGCCTGAGGCATGCCAAGCCCTGTTTGGGGACTGGTGGTGGTCCCAGCGGTGCCGATGCTCACCTGCCGTCCATCATCACCATGTCAAGGCGTGAAGGCAGGCTGGGGAAGGGGGCCGTGCTCCAGCCCTCAAGAACCACCTCGGCTCCAGCCCCCGCCTCTCCATCCTCGAGCTGGGGCATAAAACCCCCGGCAGGCTGCAGGGACACTGCGGAGCCAGCGCTGCACTGGGAGGGGGCTTTGACGGGGTCCCACTGCCACCATGCTGGGGAACGGAGCCACGGACACCTCCTGCCCTCCCACCACACCCATGGCAGGTAAAACCCACCCATGACAGCACCCCCTGCACCCAGTGGTGGGGTCCTGTGGCATTTTGGGGTGTGGCAGGGATGGGGATAAAAAAATTTTTTTATCCCCATGTGGTGGGGGACAGGACACCCTGATCCTGCCACCATCTCCATGGAAGGAGGGTGTAATGGGGTGGCCCTGCACGGGGTCTGCTCCCCCTGACCAACACCCCTTCAATCCTCCACAGCCTACCTGGGGGGCCCGGGTGAGGGGTCTCCGTGTGCCCCCGGCCTCGGGTGGGCTGGCGAGGGGCCGGGGGCTGGCGGGAAGAACCGGCATGTGTGCCACGCCACGGCACGGCTGGAGATGGGCAGCCTCTGGGAGGAGTTCAACCGCCTGGGCACTGAGATGATCGTCACCAAGGCAGGCAGGTGGGAACCAGGGTGGCCTAGGGGGCTGCAAAGGGCTGGGGGGGCACCCCCTTCCCATCCCCCTCCCTGTGCAGGAGGATGTTCCCCACCTTTCAGGTGAAGCTGTCAGGGTTGGATCCATTGGCCGATTACGTCCTGCTCATGGATTTCATCCCGCTGGACGACAAGAGATACAGGTGGGGATGGGGCAATGGGGACAGGGAACCAGATCTGGGGGTGCTAAGCTCCTCCCTGCCCTGCAGATATGCCTTCCACAGCTCATCTTGGCTGGCGGCGGGCCGGGCCGAGCCAGCGGCTCCTGGCCGAGTCCACTTCCACCCTGACTCCCCGGCCAAGGGTGCCCAGTGGATGCGGCAGATCGTGTCCTTTGACAAGCTCAAGCTGACCAACAACCTCCTGGATGACAATGGCCACGTGAGGACCCCGCTATGGGGTGGGTGATGGGGAGGACACAATGCATCCCTGCCCGGGGGGGGCCCTGACACCTCCTCTTTCCCACCCCTAGATCATCCTCAACTCCATGCACCGCTACCAGCCCCGCTTCCACATCGTCTTCGTGGACCCGCGACGCGACAGTGAGCGCTTTGCCCACCAGAACTTCAAGTCCTTCAGCTTCCCCGAGACCCAGTTCATGGCAGTGACAGCCTACCAGAATCACCGGGTAAGCACCAGCCAAAAGGAAATTGGGGCACCCTCACAGGGACTCCCTGACCGCACTCCCCTCCGCAGATCACCCAGCTGAAGATCGCCAGCAACCCCTTCGCCAAGGGATTTCGGGACGGTGACCCCGAGCCATGGTAAGGCACCCTTGTCACCCCCACACCAGGGCGAGGAGGTTGAGCCACCCCCTAAGCCCCCATCCCACCTCTCTTGCAGGTGTGGGGCGCCGACAGGGTCCCTGCTGGGTGTGATGCCCCGCGGTGCCCGGGCCACCCCGCTGCCCCTCTGCCCTGAGAAGCAGGAGAAAGGTAGGGGGGCTGCGGCAGGGGCTAAGCCCCTGCTGCTGCCTCTTCCCGCCGCAGGGGCTCCATGCAGCCATGAAACTCTGGCTACTGCCCCCCAACAACCAGCAGCACCCCCCAGTTTCCCCGAGCTCCCTGCACCCACCTTCCAGTCCCTCACCTGCACCCCTGGTGTCTATGTGGGAGCCAAACCCCGCACCCTGCCCTACACCCTGCCTGCCTTTCCCCCGCTCAGCACCTATGGCCCCACCGCAGCCCCCACCTTTGGGCTACGGCCAGCAGTGATGGGGGACACCCCCAACCTCTCCCGCACCTCCTACCCAAGCAATGGCAACGCAGAGCTGGGGGCAGCCACAGGGATGGCTTTATTCACTGCCAAGGAGACTCCAGGGGTCCAGTGGGGGGAAATTTGGGGTGCAGCCGATGTTCCCAGCCCCTAGAATCCCCATGGCATGGCTATTCCCAGGTGTCCGGGGCGAAGGCGAAGGGGCACAGCTTGTACCCAGCACCCACGTAGAATTTATTCTGGAACTCCACCCTGGCGAGGAGAGTGGGTTGAGGAGTGCTCTGGGGGGTCCATCACCCCGCCCAGACCCAACCAGTAACCTGTCAGCTTTGGGGGCTCACCAATGCAGACGCAGTGCGTGGAGGAAGGCAGAGAGCCCCTCCATCACCAGCAGGATGGCCACGGTCAGCACGGCGAAGGCAGCGAAGACGGGCACCAGCACCACGCCGCCCACATAGCTCAGCCCCACGAAGCCGTTCCGCATCACCATGGTCCACAGGACCTCTGAGAGCTCTGGGAATGGGAGGGACAAGAAGAGGAGGGGGGAGTGAGGGTCTGCCTGGCTCTGAGTGGGACAAGGGGGGACCAAGGGGACTCACGGGCGTGTGCCAGGCTGAGTGCCCAGAGCCGCAGGTAGGACGCGGTGTTGGAGACGCAGCCCAGGCAGTACTCGATGGTGTGGATCGCCTGGTGCATGAAGATTTCGGCAAAGTCCGAGTACTGCAGGGAGGGAGTGGACATGGGACATCAGCAAGGGGCACAGACACCCTCATCCACCACCAAAGCCCACCTGGATGCCCCTCACCTTGGCGTCAGGGCTGTGCCCCCCGCTCTCCACATCCTCCATGGTGGCATTGACAGAGTTCCCAGCCTCCTGCCCCTCCAGCAGCGGCTCCTGTTCCCCTGTGGCCAGCGGCTGCACCAGGACAGCACCGGTGGTGAGACCTCCCCATGATCCCCATGGACCCCCCCACAGACCCTGGCCTTACCGTCCTTGGGGCACGCTGCCGGCACCACTGGTACAGCGGCGTCCCCAGGAGCAGGATGGGCACCGATGCCAGCGCCAGCACCACCAGCACCATCTGCACTGGCACCTACGGCACGAGGACAGCATTTTGGGGTCCGCCCCATCTGGGAACAGCCCCACTCCTGACACCCACTCTCCCAGCTGGGGTGCAGAGTAGGTGCCCACCAGGGCGGAGGGGTGGTACCTGCCCCGGGTAGAGCGGGAGGTTCTCAGCATTGGAGGTGAAGAGGAACATGTCAATGAAGTGGATGAGGATGCTTGGGGCCACCATGGAGTCAGCAGCACTGAACTTGATCCATTTGTAGAAGATGAGGAAGACCAGGTAGCCAAAAAGAGCCAGGAGGAAAATCATCTCTGGGAGGAACTCCAGGACCAGCCGGTGTCGCTGCTGGAAGTGCCTGGGTGGGAGGACATCAGCCATGCTCAGCCTGTCCTTCCTCACCCTCGCACATCCTCGGCACCCACCAAGATGCAGGTATACGAGACCCCAGTTGCCACCCCATCCCACCCAGGTGAGCCCAATCCTGGTCCCCCCTTGGCATGACCAGAGCCTGTGGGCACAGCCCAAGGACTCACACGTGGTTGAAGACCCCCAACGTAACGCCGAAGCCCATGTGCACGATGCCCAGCACCACTGACATCTTCATCTTGAAGGAGTTGAGGAAGTTGAGGTGGTTGGTGGCCAAGCTCCAGATCTGTCACAAACAAGGTGGGTGAGACCCTGCACCACCCCAAAGAGGGTCCCACCCCGTTGTCATCCCCACGGGACACTCACTGGGTCGATCCCAAACGGATACGGCCCTCGGAAGACACCGGTAACATTGGGGTCCAAGGTGAGCAAGGGGTGGGTGGCGAGGTACACAGAGCTGGGGGCAGAGCGAGGGGTGTCAGTGCCAGCAGGGAGACGGGGACCCGGGCAGGGGGCACAGGGGTGGGATCCCACCTCCAGGAGGAATGGTTGGCCATGGTGGCCACGCTCCAGGCGGAGGGGAAGATGGCAATGGCTTTGCTGAAGCATTCGTTGTAGATGAAGCCAGTGTAGATGGAGAAGGCACCCATGAGCAAGATGAGGTAGCGCCCCTCAAAGAATGTCAGCCAGATCTAGGGGGGCAAACACAACTCCCATGTCCCACACCACCTCTCCTGCCCCACACCATTCCCTTCCCACAGCACCACCTGGACCCACACTGTCCCTGTCCCAAGCCACCAGCCCCATCTTGTATCATCCAACCCCATCCCACATCCCCAACCATGTCCCACACCTCAAACCCCACCCCATGTCTCCAACTGTGTCCCACCCCTCCATCCTGCTCTATCCTGCTCCCACCTCACTGGTGCCCCGCCGCAGGCGGGGGCTGTCCTCATACAGCACCATCCAGAGGGCAAAGAGGAACATGAGCAGCCCGTGCCCTACGTCCCCAAACATGATGGCGAAGATGAAGGGGAAGGTGATGATGGCGTAGGGTGCTGTGGGACACAGGGACTGTGTTACACAAGGCGTCCCCTCTCAGCCTTGGGCCTTGGGGTGCCAGGGGGCCTTACCGGGGTTCACCTCCTGGTAACTGGCCACCCCATAGGCGTCCACGATGCTCTGGAAGCCGGCGGTGAACTTGTTGGTGCGGATGAGGGTGGGGGGGCTCTCCGAGGTGGGGACGCGCTGCACGAAGCACTCCACGCTGGAGCCACTCTGGTACTGCAGGAACAATACCCAGAACCTGATCCTGGCACCCCCAGCACGCTCCTGCCCGGCACAGGGAGCTTGTCCCCGGCACCCAGCCCACAACGCCAGCCCTCAGCACTCCTCGCCCCGCACCTGGAGTCTGTTCCTGGCACCCACCCCGCAAAAACCCCAGCCTGGCACATGCCCCACCATGATGAGGGGACATAGGGACACTGAGCAACCCCACAAAAAGGACATGGAGGCACAGAACAACCCCTGGCACAAGGACATGAGAACACAGGGACAACTGAGCAACCCCAGAACAAGAACATGGATAGACTGAACAATCTCTGGTGCAAGGACACGGGGACACCAAGCATGCCCAGGATGGGGACGCGGAGCCACTCACGGATCCCCGGCGCAGGGCATCCTGCACTTGGGTGAGGTCCTGCACGGGGCACCAGACCTCAGCAATGAGGCACTTCTCGGTGACATCGAAGCTGCACTGATTGAGGACGAGGTAGATGGCCTTCATCTTCTGCACCTGCACATGCCAGGTGGGCAGCGCCAGAGCCACCCTGTCCAGCACCTCCGCCAGGTACTTCTCCGTCTCCTCCAGCGTCTGCGGGCACCTGTGTCAGGGACGGCAATCCGAGCGTGGCCCCCACATCCCCTCACAGCACCCAGCTCACCACACTGAGCTCCTGGATCTGGCCATGCAGCTTGGTAATGGTGTCAGTCCTGTTGGCCTCACTCTCCGGGTACGGATACACCTGGCAGTGGAAGCTGGGACGGAGGGATATCGCCATGTCAGGGGGTGTCGGGGCTCCCCAGCCCAGCCCTGCAGTAGGGTCCAGAGTGGGTGTTACTAAATAAACCTCCCCGTGGGCAGACGCATGGCCACTCACCAGTCTGAGATCTTGTGGATCTTCTGCCCGATCTGCTCGCCCCAGTAGGAGATGAGGAAGATGACCCAGGTGATGCTTTCACCCTGGGGACAGCACAGTCCGTGTCACTCTGGTGTCCCTGTCCCCACAGCTGTGCCAGCCTCCCCCGGGTGCTGCCTCACCGTGACCGGGTCCTCCATTGGCTCAGGCATCTCCACGAAGGAGGCCACCAAGTACCCGCGGCAGGCGCGCCACAGCAGCCGCTCGAAGGCAGTCACTCGCCACGGGTGGATGACGCCGGCCACGAAGCTGCAGAGACACAGCAGGAGCACTGGGATAGAAAAAGCGCTCCATGGCTGCACCACTGCCTCACAGATCATCTCCAAGCCTTATCCCACAACTTCCCAGCTGCCCCACGGCCACACCACTGCCCCAGAGCCCTTCTCCACCCCTCGCCCCACACCCTTCCCCCTCTCACTTGATCTTGCGCTCGAGGTACTGGTGCAGGGAGGGGTCGAGGGTGGGCTCACGCTCCGAGAGCGCCCGTGGCCGCGGCGGGGAGCCCAGGGGGGCCTGCGGCAATGCGGAGCAGGATGAGCCGGGGGGAAACTGAGGCACAAAGCAGCACCCCCAGGTCGGCGGAACCCCCGCACCCACCGGCAGGCTGGTGAAGCGCTGTCCCTCGCGCAGCACGTGCAGGTATTGGCGCAGGTCCCGCAGGCTGCCGCGCAGGGATGCGCGGTTCCGGGTGACCTCCCGCAGCTCCTGAGCCAGCTGCTCCGACTGCTCCTGCACTCGCAGCGCTTCCCGCGCCACCGGCGCCCGCGGGCTCTCGGGACACGGCCCCAGCACCCGACCCGCGGCCCGTAGCTCCTGCTGCAGGAACGCTGGAGAAGGGTGGGGGGACACGGTCAGACTGAGGGGCCGAGCGGGACGTTTCCCTGAAAAGTCCCCCAAAGTCGGCCCGCGGCCCCCCGGCACTCACTGAAGGTTTTCTCCATCTCCTCGCAGCGCCGCACCTCGCCCACGAAGCGCCGCTGGAAGGGGCTCACTTTGGGGTTCAGCTGCGGGGGTACAGTCAAGGAATGGCCCCGCATTGGACTGGGGGGTTCAGCATCCCGGGGGAACAGGCAGCCCAGGCACCAAACCCAGCGTGACCAACTTCCCTGTTCCCACGGCACCAAAAGACCCACCCCAAACCCGACCAGACCAAACTCCCCGTACACAGAGCACCCCAAACCACTCATCCCAAACCCAGTGCACCCAGGTCCACACAGCCGAACCCACTGCACCCCAGGTATCCCAAAACGCATCCCTCCCAGCCCCAACTTACGTCTCTGAACTGCAGCAGCCCGCGCTCCCCCAGCTCGCTGATGCAGCTGTAGGCAGAAGCCGACTGGAGGAAGAGCTGGGCCAGGCAAACCTCCTCGCTGCGGAACAGGGACCCCATGGTCCCCCGGAGACCCCCGGGTCCGGCCCCGGGTGCGGAGGCGTCAGGGCACACGCCTGGGGACGGGACAGAATGGAACAGGAGGGAATGGGGTGGGGTGAGAATGGGAAACTGAGAGGAAGGGGGGTGAGGGCTCGAAAGGAGGACAACAGGAGGGCAGAGGTCGCCCCGGTGTCTCGGCGGCTCCGGCGACGGAACCGGGTTGTCCCCGCGATGCGACCGTGGGAAACCGGCCCGCTCAGTCACACGCGGCTGTGCCCAGCACCAGGCCGGCAAAGTACTTTCGAAACCACCCCCTGCCCCTCCACCC
>WAAG01092678.1:8141-21237 GCA_013390105.1 Tichodroma muraria
TGGAAGCCTGCTTGGAATGAGAGAGGAAGGTGGTGTTAGACTTGGAGAAAGGCAAAATGGGCATCTCAGAAATCTTCTCTTGAAGCTCATGTGATCTACTGAACTTATGCGTAGTGCTCAACAGTCTGTGTCTTAAGCACAGTAAAGTCTTGGTTGTCTGCTATGCATTAATGTATAGTCACTGATAGGAAAAATAAATCTTTCTCCTGTGGAAATTTTAATTTGTTTTTGTCTTCCATCACTTTATTCCTCTACTTTCTGAAGAGAATGACCTGTATATATGTTTCTTTTCTTTGAATGGAGAAGCACTTTGCTCTGAAATAGCCTCAGGTGTTGGCTGTGGCTGAGGAAGAGAAGTGGTTCAGCTCCATAGATGACTCCATTCTTTGTCACTACAGGGGATATGAATGAATTTACTGTGTGGATTCACCTTCAGTGGGTGTACACTGAGGTAGCTACACCAGCTTTGATTTCTTTCCCTGGTTGTACAGCTGAAGAACTGGCCTTGTAAGGAAGAGAAAACACTCTGGTTATTAAGACATGCTTTGGTCCGAAGAGACCAGAGATATCAAAAAAATCTGTCACATATTAACCCATCATTTCACCTGCATATTGCTCATACTGTGGCTGACAAAACAGAAAGCAGTAGGGATTAGCTGAGTCTTCATGTTCCTCAGGATGGTGGGAATGGAGAATGGGCCTTTCCCATCTTACAGCCTAAAACTCAATGGGAAACTGTATTTTGGATCTCACAGGGTGGGAAGGGTTTCTTACAACAGGAATTTATTTTTGTGGTGGATTATTTAAGCTTTATGATTTCATGTGAACAGCATCCTCTAGAGTGGTTTTGTGAATCTGGAGTGGACAGAAACTTTGGATGTTCGGTCTTGAGCCAGCAGCTTGATGGCTGGAGAGAAGCAGGATTTCAGGCATAGTTATAGCCCCCATTGCTATATTGGCATCCTGTCCAGCCTGCTGTCATGGTCTAACTGGAGTGATATGAAGCCTGGAGCTGAGGCCAAAGCCTGGCTTACTAAGCTTTATTTCTGTTTCTGAGATGAGTGTCTAAGTAGAACATCTGAACCTGATCCATAGCCTAGTCTCAAGCCTTAATTGTAAATAAACAGTACCTTAATCACTTTATGGTTTCCAGCATTCTCTTGAATGTCTCTGTGCTGGCATTTGGAGAGCATTCATCATAGTGGAAAATGAGTGTCTGGGCTGCACATGGGATAATTAACTATCAGCTGAGCCTGTAGCATGACATGACAATTCTCATTCTGACCAGCTGAAATAACTCACTCTAACAACTGTGCTCTTCTTGCTGCTCTCTTTCAGTTCCCAAGAAGCTTCTGCATGAAACTCAGGCAAGACCAACCAATCAACAAGGATATCAGAAGCCACATTTTCCGCTTCAGCCAAGAGTGTTTGACCCCAATGTTATAGGGGACGGCGTGTTCCTTTTGGATGTCTCTCCTTCCAACATAGAGCAATCTCTCCCAGGTAGCTGTGACCATTGTGATGTTGATCCAAACCTAATGGTGTTGTGGTAGCTGTTCCATTCCATCTCCCCTTTTCTGGATTTCTGTATTTCTCCTAAATCCCATCCACGTCACAGTCAGAAAACACTGTGACAGCTTCAAGATGTGACCAGTGATGGGCTAAAATGAACTGTGAAACTGTTCAAGAAACACCAGGTTTCATGGAACAGCAGTCATGGCAATGCATGTCCAAACCCATCACAGAAATACTTTCCAGACCTGTCTAGTGGCAGAGGAAGAAAAACAAAACAGGGAAGGGACAGTAGATGTGCCTCAAGGGACAGAGAAGTTTTCAACTGAGCTTTGAAATACGATGCTATTTTCATAAAATGCAAAGTGAAGAGATATGAATGAAGTCAGATCTAAACCATCTCTAGGGATAGGTGAGTAGGAGGAAGGGGTGGTGTATGAATAAAGGAGAAGCACAGGTGAGCACGTGTTGGGTTCCTCGGTGGTTTTATGTTGTTTCCCAATATGCAGGAGATGGTTTATGACACTACTGAAAATTCCAGTCTGTGCTCACAGAGATTCAGCTCGAGGGTGGGTGGAGGCAGAGCTTGTCTCTGTCCACACTCCTGGCAAAGTTAATCCACAGCTTGTATAGTCAATTCACAAATAAATAAGAACTGGCAATAACAGGTTTGGCAGTTTGGAGGCCTTACTGAAAAACTGTCAAGGAAAAGAGTTTTAAGTTAGCCCCAAATAAATATTGTGATCCTGGAGATTCTTTTAAGCAAGAAAAAATATCCTGAGCTCATTTCCAGTCATCTAAACATTTTACTTCTACGAATGACACCTTCTGTTTAGTTTTCACATAGTTTATTCATTCACTTTCAAAATATGCACCAATTTTCAAACAAAGCTATCATTTTGAAATTAAAACCTGGAAGAATGTTTCAAAAATAACAAAATACTTGGAAATTTCTGTAATCTCCCTTCCTGTTTTATTTCTTTTATTAAAACTATTTGCCAACGTCAGCCTGGTATCATGAATAACCTCTCCTGTGCTTATACTGTGGTGTTGGGCAAATTTACTGCTGGCTGAAAGAATTTTGTTCAGCTTTGGTGTAAACTCACAGAGAAACTGTTCAAATGATTGGCAACAGCTAAGAAAGGGTGGTGAGGAGAAGATCAGTAGTAGTGAGCTGATTAGACATTGACAAGTCTTCAAACCTAGCAAGAAGGAAAGGGAATATCTTTTAGTATGATCCTGAAAGAAATGGCAGACCAAGGAACCACGCAGTGTAGCAACACGTGGCCCTTGTGAAATTTTGTGTGTTTGTTTATTCCCTCCTGCATAAGTCCAGTCATTTTCTGTCTTCCATGTCTGTGCTTGTACAATCCTGCCAATGATAAAAACAGTTCTGTGGTTTTGTGGTGCTCTTTGCTGGAGTTTAGTGTATGCAGGCCAGTATTCATTTAAAAACATGTTTGATTGCATGCCTATTTGATAAGTTAGAAGTGGGGAAAAAAAAAAAAAAGGGATTATTCTTACATCTCACATGTCAAGAGGAATTATCCCTTACTCTGTCTCCTGAAGACACTGTTGTTGCACAAGGTTTACAAGGGCTGTTCCACACCCAGCAGAGGTGGTATCCATCTGACATAGGAAATATGTATGAGATTATATCCTGGTGGTGCCCTTCATTTTCCTCAGTTGTGAAGGGATTTTACATTAACTAGTTCAGGCCCAGGCCTCAGTCAGGAGACATCTCAGGCAGAATTCCGTTGCCCCTATATAAATATGTCATTTGTGATGACCTGAGGTGTTCACCTGGCTGCTAGAAGGGTCAGCATTTCCCCTGCATCCCTTCTCATACCTGCCATCTCTGCATGGATGTCCTCCTGACCCTGGGGTGTCTTAGATGTCTGTGTATGAGCAAATACATTGAGCTTTAAGTGTCTGCTGTGGGGAGAGCTGAATGACTCTGCTATCCATCAACTAATGGCAGGATTCTCTTGCCTTAGTTTAGATGCATGGTGTTACTTGAGATGCTATGAAATATCCAAGTTTTAGGTTCAGTTTTTAGAAGTTAAATATTTACCCTGTTTCTGTGGATTTCCTTGGAACAATTCTAGGGAAAAAATTGAACACTTGTACAGGCAGATTTACCAGACAGGGAGGATAAAGGAGATATTAGAAGGTATGTTAATCTGAATTTTAAAAAAAATATCTGAATTAAAAAAGTTGTGAAATGTTGCTATTGATTCCCTGCCGAATGTGCCGTTGGACCTTCAGTGTCCCTTTTGCACAAGGGATCTGCAGTAACCTCTATTCTCCTAAAGCAAGAGGCTCTTGGGATATTTTACACTTTGGGATATGACACCCAAGCACTCATGTTTAAACACTTTGCCTGAAGTCCAGTCATTAACACTGTGGTAACCTTAACATGTGGCTTTCCCAAGGCCATGCAGCTATTCAGTGGCAGAGGTACAACTGTGCCCACATTCCTTGGGGCTGATCCCTCACAGTGACACCTGGACATCCATCCCCACTGGTTCTCCTTGAGGCAAATTGGGAGTTGGCATCACTGCACACACATTCCTGCCCTCAGTCCCTCTCCTTCCAGTATTACCTGTTCTCTTTGACACCCCTCATTTTCTGTTACTGCTTCCTTGGGCTGAGCTGCTTCCTGGCACCCACAGCAGAAAGCTGAACGTGATGTCTCACGCTGCTGGGTTTGCAGGGATCAGGCAGCCAAGGAACAAAGACCAAATCACATCAACTCCTGACAGAATGCCTTTGCTTGCATGGCACTGATGACACCACTGGAGATGGGACTGGTAGTGTCCTGAATTTAATACCTGCAGATAAGTGCAAGCCAGGTGCAAATCTGTGATTTTACAGAGTGATGCTTGCTTTTGGCCAGAACTAGACACCCAGAGGAGGAAGCCTGAAAATCTATAATAGCTACAGTTAAAAACTCACATGGATAGTGGAGCTGGATCCTGTGCACTGACTTTTTCCTGTGTTGAAAACAATTACTGTTTTGTGAGTAGTGGGGGTGTCTGCCTGCAATCAATGTATGGGGAGCCCTCAACAGTGAGCTGATAAGGTCTGAAAGGGTCTCTTTGAGCCTCCTGGAATGAACTGCCTCCTTAGCTCCAGTCTTCAACAAATAAAATCAAATCATTAACCCATGTTCACTCACCTCTCCCGAGGGGAAGTGGTGTCTGGGTGAAACACAATAGAAGCAGGCTTCTGAAGGAAGTCATAAACTCAGGTCTGCCCTTCCCCACGAAGGCTGGAGAGAAAGCAGATCTGTTTGCCAGGTGTGGATGGATCACTACAGCACCACACCAGTAGAGGGTTGTGGGCTCTGCCTGTGTTTTCCAGTCCTCCTTACAAGCTTAGCTGAACCCGCTGCTGATAACGTCTCCTTTGATTTAAGTAAGAAAAAATAAACCTGGTTATGTATTTGCTGTAGCATAGGTGGGTGTGTCTAAGTGGTGACATGAAAGAGCAGGAGACGGGGGAGAGATGATGATGCCTGGATGTAGATGGGGTATGTGCTCAGCTGAAGCTGCTTGAGAAGGTTTAGGCACCCTCCAAAAAGAGGCAAATTTGGGTGGCTCCCTGTCAAGCAGCTCCAGATTTCTGAACACAGATGCTGACTTGGTGGTGATAAGGCAGGGTAGGGCTGGGTCACATTCTACATCCCTCATTCCTCATCCCCTTTCTGTGTCAAAGCAGAGAAGAAGAAAGGGAGGTCAGCCACTTTCTACCCTGTAGACAACACCCCCCTCCTGCTCCCTGTGGATGAGACACAACCGCCAGTGCTCAGCAGCAGCAGCAGCATCAGCAGCATGGAGCCCGTGGGTGTCGGCACAGAGATGGCCCTGCTCAGCAACATCCTGGCAGCCTATGCCTTCATCACAGGTACGTCTGCTGCCTCACATCTCCCTGGGCTCCTGCAAGCTTTCTGTAGACCCTCCTTTCACAGTCACCTGGGGTCAAATCTGCCTCTCTGAACTGTTTGTGTATTTCATTCTTCTCTCAGCGAATTCTCCCTTGAAAGGCCTGACCGGGGCAGCTCTAGCAGGCAGTGTATAACAGAGTTTATTGTGCACTGCTTTCCACTGGGTCTGCTCTCATCTGGAGTTAAATACAATGTAATCTTACATGTGGTATTATTCCTAATGCTTCATTTTCGTGGAGATCAAAGCCTGGCTCATTAGGGAGGCAAGTTTGTTGCCCTGTAATTTGGAAAATAAGCAGCACTCAAATCTTCACACTGCTTAAGAGAATTTGGCTTATCTTCAGTAGAAGTGTGAAGATGAAGTAACTCGAGAGTCTACTTAATTGCATATTTAAATCTAGTTTAGAGTAAGATTTCCTTGGATCACAGTTTATCTTTCACCCACGTGTATCTTTCAAGTAACGGGAGAGCAGTCTTCTAAAAAAAATCACTTTCAAAGGTGAAAGAAAAGTGACAGAACCAGGAGGAATGCCTTTAAACTGAAAGAGAATGGGTTTAGATTAGACATTAGGAAGAAATTCTTTACTATGAGGATGGTGGGACACTGACACAGGTGGCCCAGAGAGGTTGTCGCTGCCCCATTCCTGGAAGTGTTCAAGGCTATATTAACTAAAACTCCAGTATTTGTGAGCTACTTTTTCATGTCTGCCTGCTAAATCAGTCTTGCTAACTCATTAAACAGTAGTGCATTCTGGTGCCATGCTCTTGCTTTTGCTGAGATGACACTATGCTGCTAATCCAAGTGTTTGGATTTGAAGCAGCTAACTTGGGCTTTCCACTTTGGAACCACTGAGTAGACTACTGAGTGTTTCTGCATATTATTTAGTGAAGGGGTCTTCTAAAAGGACCATGAAATGTTATACAAATTTCTGCTCTTCTACACACCTAGTGCTTGCATCAGGATCCATCTTTTCATGACAGCCCTCAGAGTCAGGCAGATAAAATGGAATTAGTAGTGCTCTTCACAGAAGATAGCTGAGTAGGATAGCTTTGTTTTCTTGCATGGGTGTCTCCAAGGAAAAGTTAGAAAAACAAGCTTTAAAGGATTCTTCTGTCTATCCCACTTCTCCCCCCTTACCTACAGCTACCATTTTCTCACATGAGAATACCTACCTTCCCATCCCTAATATAAAACAAAATGCTATTAATTTGTGTTCTCCATCTGAACAGTAATGGGCAGATAAAGTTGTAGGATTAATGGTCTGGGATAGTGGGGATTGTGATTCAGGGCTGCTGACAATACTCCATGGAATTTGCTTCCATTGACCACAGCAGAGCTCTTTGATTCTATGTTGGTTTTAGGGTCTTGATTCATCTCTGTCACAAGGTGCCAGCCTTGGCTAGAGCCTCCAGATTTTACTGCAGCACAAACAACTTTAACTGTCCTGTGGGATTTGTCTGCCCTGTCTTGTTGTGGTTTCCTTGTGTTGTGTTCACATCCACTGGATGTCAAATAGGTAAACTCAGACCTCAAAACTTTGGTTTCAAGTGCTGAGTTCAGGACTTGGTTGCTTATGTTCTCCAATGTATCACGGAACCATAGAATGTTTTGGGTTGGAAGAGACCTTAAAGATCAGCTGTTCCCATGTTCCTCACCATGGCTGGTAGATGGGTTTCAGTCTCAGTGACATATATGTCCAGTTTGTTATTTATTATAAAAATAATTGATGACTGACTCGTGGATTGAAACAGCAGGTGTCTTAAACCAACTTTATCAGCTGCACGTAATTTAGCCTCTGCTTTTAGTGGAAATGATGGATTTATCATGATTATTTTGTTATACGTGAGTATGAAGAAGTTTCAGCTTATGGCTTCCAAGACAAACTGTGTCACAGGGCACAAATACAATTCGCATAAAACTAGAGCACTGCCAAACCATCTCTCTTTGTATTGCATATTTTGAACAGCAGAGCAGTTGGATTTTTTTTGTGCCTGCCTGAGTTTGGGGTCCTGAAGGCAGCTCAAGCCACAGCTGATGTCCATAGAGGATCCATTATAGTGGCTCAGGAGAGGCAGGGTATTGAGCAGCCAGGGAGGGCTGGTTCTGGGTCAAACATCTTCCTGCTGCTCCTGACCACAGCTCTAGTGCCAAAGAGAAGCAACAGTGCAAGAACTGCTCTGTTCCATGACACTGAAAACGTCCCTCAGGTGCTCTCTGCAGACTGAAAGTGCTGCATTCAGGGCTTCCCCGTGCTGATGAGTTATCTCGGAATAGGAGTTTGCAAAAGAAAATTGTAAATAGGCAGGGGCAATATAAAAAAGGGTTTTTTCTCTTGGGGCAGAGGATGGTGGATACCTTCAGATTCACTGCAGGGAAATGAAGTTGTGAGTTTTTGCTATTTCATGGGTAAAGTGCAGGCTTGAAAGGATGATACTCTCCACCATCTTTCCTCTGTCTTGGCAGTGGGGTGTTTTTTTAGCCTGGGGAGAACATCCACAAATAGTGGAATCTCTTCTGTGCTCAATGGTGTTCACATTTTCTGCACAAAATGGCAGTTTTGGGTGCACAGGTGAAGAGTCTGCAGACTCAGTAACTCACACATGCAGAGTCTTGCAGTGTACAGAGAAGTGCCAGTGCTAGCAAAAACCTCTGTGCCCATTTTCACCATCTTTTTGACTGATATTCCCATATATGAGCAGGGAATCTTCATATGGACAACTGAATAGAAAAAAATCACAGCACAGCAGGAAGCAAGAGTCCTGTTTTGCAGCTATCATGGTTAGATATCAGAACCAGTTAGGTGTCAGTCTCATCCCAGATTCTAGAACCTATTTCTTCAGGAGGGAAAAAGTGTGAATAATGTCAATGAGGAATGAAATTAGTAGCTTATCCAACAGATAAATATTACTTAGAATTCAGTCTTTCAAAAGACTCAGAAACACTGTTTATTTGAAAGCTGATTTTCTTTATAGAATTAGGTTTTTAATTAGAGGCAATCTCTGCCTACAAACCTCAGACCTGTTATTTGTCATGGACCTGTTCCAAAACCTGCCTGAGTGTTTGGAAAGACTTCACCAGTCTCAGTGACAGCTGGAACTGTCTTTGCATTCACAGACTATCAGCAAGACCAGAAACGTCCCTCATGGTTTTACAAATATTAAACATTCAAAATGTATCAGAGCTTTTCCAGTGCCTCCTTTTGGACAGGGGACTTACCCTAATTTTGTCACTGCATTCAGGATGAGGCAGTTGGAGGGAAACCTCCACAAATTCCTGTTTTATTCTTCTTTCATAAGCAAAGCTTTGCTGCCAAGTTATTAACAAGGGGCTTCCAAAATACAGCCCAGGGGAGATCATTCCAAATTTTAGATTGCTTAGCCTGAGCCTTATTAATAAGGGGCTCCTGGAGAGCTTCCTCTGTTCTATCAGGGGATTTTAGAAGCCTGTGGGGCTGACTGTAAATTCCCTAGAAGATATTGCTCCTACTGTTTGTCTGGCCATGCTTAATGCTGAACTTTTTACTGGGGACCCTCTGAAATTTTCCTCCCCACTGAGGTTTCAGAATGCATGAAGCCATTACAGGAAGCCAGCAGCGTTAATGCCTGGATTGTTTTTAATTTATTGAAACAATTTATTATAATAGCAATAACAGCCTTGGCCCGGGGCATTTCCTGGGGAATTAATGGCAGTCTGGGCTGATGCTCCCAGCAGATTGTTAGCCCTCAGGAAACAAGCTCCGTAATTGCTGGTTTGGTTGGAAAAATAAAATAAAATGTGTTTCTAATTTTTTTGGCCAGTTTGAATGCCTAGAAAATGGTGGCTTTTGTGTAGAGGGTTATGTAGAGCATATATCTTTTGTGAGCATGGACTAATTTCAGGCTTGAATCAGTGACATTTTTATCAGTGCTTTCAATGCAGAGAGAGAAATACAAGGAAGGAGAAAGGTAGCCCCAGCCAAAGAGAATGGCAGAAACTGGGTCCTGCTGGAAGCTCTGAGCTGTCATCCACAGCATTGGAAGAAAAACATCAGTGGTCAAAATCTATGTTTTAATGAGTATTTACACAGACACACACAAAAGAATTCGTATCAAAATTGTGCTAACTCCTGCTGCTCATGTCCACATACTTTTAAAGAACTTTTTTTCAAGTCTAATATGTGTTTTGAGGAGCTTCACTGTTGGTGCGATGAATCTGGGCCACCTTCAAGATTTTGGAAGGTGCTGAGCATCCATTTGCTGAAGAAGGTGCCTGGTTTTGGTCTTTACAAGTAGAACATGCAATGGGGTAGGCTCTCAAAATCACTAATCAGCCATGAAACCCCCAAATCTAGGCTATTGCTGACTTGGCTACTTCAAGTGAGGAAAAGCAGAACCTGTGTTTTTTAGCTTAAGTTGCTCTTTCTGCTGTGAAAAAAACGAGATGCTGCTGTGCAAGTGGACTGTACATATGATAAATGCCAAGACTGCAGTTGAACACAGGGTTACATCTTCGTGAGGAAGTCCAGACAGTGTCTCAGATGTTGACAGAGAAGCTGTAGGAACTCATAAATGCTACTGGAGCTCCAAAATTCAATTACAGCTCTTGCACTGTATGAAGGGCTGTACGGACGAACACAAGCAGGGGAAGAAAAATTGCTTAAGTAGCAATCAAGGTAATATTGCTCATGAACTGGATACAGTAGCATGGAAAAAGGAGTGTGGATGAAAGGAATAGGATGGGGCAAAATCGGGGGCAGAGAATCCACATGTGTCAGGCTCCAATCTATGTTTTTTTTATGAGTTGCTCTAAAGGAGCAAGCAGTGGAACTAATGCAACCAAATCAAGCCCATGTGTGTGCAGAATGTGGTGCTCAGGGAAGTGTGCATGGCATCCTCTCAGGCAGACAGAGCCAAGGCAGTCTGCACCCAGTGCCTGCCAGTACAAAGGCCCCAGCTCTGCTCATTTGCTCACACTCCCATCATCCAGGTATCCCCAGAGCCCTTTTTAGGGATACCTGCAAAAGGAGCTGGGTGATTACTGTCCTCAGTTAAATTGCACATGGAGGTAAAAATGTTATCCAGTAGGGACTCTGCTTTTCCTGTTATTTTTTTCTTTACTGTTCACATGGGATTGCATGGGCAGTAGCAGCTTTTGCTTTTTCCTTCTACTGCACAAAGGAGGCTGCAGCTTTAATTTGAGTCCTGACCCTTGAATTCAGAGTAGCCATTGTCTTCAATGGAGGCAGGATTTCGCTCAGCCAGGCTGCTGCAGGGGCCCCTGGCACATTCTCCTTGCCTGCTCTGGTATCTTCCCTTTCACCTTTGGAATTGTGCTGTCTTGCTTTTTGTCAAAATATCTTAGTTTAAAGCCTGTGGCTTTGGTCTCACTTGACCTTCCAACCACTGCTGCATTTCATAGAGTTGTTTGATTAGAAGATACCTTACAGACCATCTAAAGACCTTAAAACCATCAGTTCTAACCCTCCTGTCATGGGACCACTGGCACATTCAGTTCAGTGTCCTGCTTGTTCTTTGCATTATAGCCAAGTTTGCAGGAGGCTGGTCCACCTCTTTCTTTTTTTTTTTTTTGACTTATGGACTTATCTGCTGTACTTTCCTCATCTTTCTTTGTCCTATCTTACCTTCATTCAGCCTGATTTTCCCCCATGTCATCTACATCAACCACTCTTGGATCAGTCTAATGTTTTATTAGCCAGTTTTCAGACTATCTTGACATCATCTTCCACCTTGGTTCATCAGTCACCTTTGAGATACATTTGGGAGAGAAGTGAAGAGCACAAAGGCATTTCATCTCTGTAACTGTTCCATGAGCACCTCCAGGCACTGAACTACAACTGCCTAGAACAGTACAAGCCAGTGTTTGGGCTCTGACCACAGACTCAGAGAATAATTTAGGCTGGAAGAGCCCTCTACAGGTCACCAGGTCCAATTCCTTGCTCAGAACATGGCTAACTTCAAATTTAGAGCTAGCTTTGAAATCAGAGCAGGGTCTTGCCCTGTTGAGTTTTGAACATCTCCAAATAATTTCCAGTTCACCTTTTACAAACTGCTTTAGGAGATTGGCTGGAAAGGGCACTTCTAAAAGCACTGTGCAGGGAAGTGAAGCCTTTTAGCTACAGAGATCTTTTGGGGCCAAATGTCAGGGTCTCAGCTGGCAGAAGCTGTTATGGATCCATCACTGGGTTCAAGGGAATAAAACTCACCTAAGGAACTGACTCCATCCTTGAGCTCAAGACAACCAGCAGACACTGCAGAGTAGAGCTGGCCTTGACACTTCTGCTCACCTTTACCCACTTAGTGTACCAATAAACCAGGATGATTCAGCCCAGGGGAATGGCAGTAACAACATTTATCATAATTACACTTCTAAGTAGTCCCATGAACCAAAAAAAAAAAAAAAAAAAAGGAGGTGGTAAATAAACAAGATGACCTACCTTGAAAGGCATTGTGGATCATTTGAAGTCTTGTTATATCACCTCAGAAATGTGGCTGTGCAGGACTCATCCTGTTGGTGCACTGACTCCAGCTCTGTCTGTGGAGCACAGGTAGATATTTTGGTGGTCTGGGCATGGAGCCAGCACTCTTGCCTTAGATAAGCAAATGAAGTCTATGAATAAATAATGTGCATTTTTGCCATGCTGCCAAGCCTCCCATTTCAGCTGGGCCACAGCACAGGGCACATAAAGTTTTGTAATCATCTTTATGCCTGGTTTGAAGGCAGTGGATGCGACAGCAAGATGCACTTACCTGCAGCTGGCCGTGCAGCACCCTGGTGTCAGCTCCGTGGGAATCAGATTTAATCCCGTGGGCTGCTCCCTTCCCTTCCAGACAACTCCAAACCACAACTGCAGCAAGCCCGCATTCTGCACGTGGGCAAATGCCTTGGCAGCAAATCCACGGTTTAAGTTCCTGATTGCGCTGGGGGGAGGAGACAGAGGAGGGCATGGAAGTAAAAGCGGCCACTGGAAACTCGGTCCCTCCAGAAACTGCTCTGGTGTGCGCACGGAGGGGCCGTGCGTGTTCTGTTCTTTGAAGGGTTCTTTTCCTCCATCGTTTCCCTTCTCCTTGCAGAAAACCCCGAGCGGGCTGCCCTTTATTTCGTGTCCGGAGTGTGCATTGGACTCGTGCTGACCCTGCTGGCCCTGGTGCTGAGGGTGTCCTGCCGGACGGACTGCAAGCGCTCCTCCTCCAAAAAGCCTCCTCGGGAGCGGGAGAGCGACAGCGACAGCAGCGACAGCGACGACGACTCGGACACCACGTCGGACCTGTCTGCCCGCAGGCACCGCAGGTTCGAGAGGACTTTGAACATGAACGTGTTCACCTCGGCGGAGGAGCTGGAGCGGGCGCAGCGGCTGGAGGAGCGGGAGCGCATCATCCGCGAGATCTGGATGAACGGGCAGCCCGACATTCCGGGCACCAGGAGCCTCAACCGCTACTACTGAGCCATGGGGCTCCAGCGCTCCTGCCCTGCTCCGCGGCTGCCCCACGCCTCAGAGAGGAGAGGGAGGGAACAATACAACATGGGTGTCCCCCCTTCTCCTGTCAGGTGTGCCACCCGGAGCGGTGTGGATGGACAGCAATGAAATTTTCCCCATCTCTCTCTCTCCCTGGCATTTTGATATCACACCCCCCCCC
>WAAG01092690.1:883-12057 GCA_013390105.1 Tichodroma muraria
ATATACCCCCAATGATGTTCCCATTTTTTTTGCATATTCCTTACTATCTTTTTCCGAAGCTACATTCCCCCCGCTTTTATCAATTTGTATAGTTCCATCATTAGTTGGAGCTATAACAAACTTTCCCCTGCTACGTGCCGCATATTCCCATTGAGCTTCGGTTGGTAATGAAAAAGGTAAATTTGTTATTGTCGCTAACCACTGACAGTATTGTTGAGCCTCATTCCAGTCTACATGCGCCGGAGTTTGTGGCGTCATACTTAATTCATCCCATTTTTTTGCACCGGGGTTTTCTTTATTGACTGTTCTCCTATACTGATTGTTGTAGGTCAAATATAACTGATACTGTTTATTACTGGTTTTGAACTTACTGATTGAATAAGCGGTGAGTTCAACTTTATGTAACGGATTACTGTCTTGTTTACCATCGTAGGGTAAACCTTCTGGTCCGTATTGTTCACCATAATCTCCCATAAGGAATTCCCCGCCCTGTACAAAGATTAGATCGGCCTTAATCTCATTAACAAATTTTGACAAGTCATTACTGTTCTTTTTCGCTGGCATGACCGAGGAATTCTGCTGGTCGCATGACATCAGTGGTGCAACTGTCAGCATCATTAACCCTATTTTCACTAATTTTTTCATCTTCGACCTCCTTAAACTTCAATAATATTGTTGTCACTTACAGGACTAAATATTCTGGATTTGGGATAGAATTCATTATCTATTCTGTATAGTTTGTAAAATTCCGTATTGTTCATAGCGAGCGCGTATCCCCAGGAAGGCGTAACCTTTAACCTCCGATAGATCTTATCCATCTCATTATCTTTATTGAGACCTTCTTGCAAAAACTCCTTCAGCTCATTCATTTTTCTTTGGGCAACCATATATTTTAATGCTGAGTTCCCAGCGGCCAAATCACTCCCATCAGCGTTACAATGGCTAAATACCTGGAACCATTCACGTTGTGTTTGGATACTATCTAAGATAGTTAATATTGCTTCTTTGCGATCGTGATAAATATCCAACATAACACGATTATTCAGGTCAAAGTGGTCATTAAAACCATGGCGAGTTAACAAATAAATTAGAATACCTTTTGCTTCCGGCGTCATTTTAAATAAAACTTTCGGATCAGCCAAAATTTTTGATGCAATATCATTCCTTTTTTGAGAACCTTTCATTCCATCTTCAAAAAAACTGACTATCGCTTCGAAGGCTTCATTAATATCTCTAATAGTAATTTTCATGTTTTTTAATTGATTTTCAATTTCACTTTTCATTTCAGTGAGAAGCAAAATGCTGATCTTAGTAAAAGAAATAAATGCACGCTCGGAAATTACTTCCAAAAAAGAATAATCAAGGCCATATAATTGATAAACCAGCCAGTACCCAAAATCGTAAAGTTTGTCGTAGTCAACTTCTGCTTCAAAAGAACCTTTGGCGCCTGCACCTAAACACAGACTGGCAGCGATACTGAAACAGAAGCGTCCATTAATGAAATCGCACTGAAATTTTCCCCCTGCACCAGCCCCAACCATTCCAACAAATGCTTCTGAAATTGAGCAAAAGTCGACAAATTTTGCAGCTTCTTTCGCATCATCGCCTTTTTTTCCCTGGTGCACCGTTAACTCGAGAGGTTGTAACCATTGAACGCCCCCTTTCATCTTGAATTCAGCACGCGCGCCGGCAAATATCTCTGCGCTTGCAGACGCGCCTTCTTCATTTTTTTCTCTTGCCTGATGAAACGCGGCACCTGTTGGAGAGTGTCGATCTCTGAAACGAGGCAGGCGCCCTTCGCGATCTCCCATTATAACCTGCTTTGTCCCAATGGTAGTAACCTGAAGTTGAGCTTCAACCTGGGCCGATGCTCCAGCAAAGCCGATAAGTGACGTCTCAAGATACATACGCCACATTCCCATATTGAGAACTTTAGTTTTTCCAGGAGGTGGCAGCATTTTCAAAGACCAGCCAATGCGATCGGGTATGTAAAATTTAGCACTGGCTGTACCCGATGCTACAGAAAGGACGGTGCTATGTTCACCTTTAATTGTTAATTTTCCTTTATAAGGGTCCCACTCTCCTGACGCACCAGTATTGGATGTAAAACGCAAAAATTGTGCACCAGCAGATACATCAATATTCTGACCAATTTCCTTTTCCAACACCACACTGCTGTTCCAGGAATCTGCCCAGTCACACAATGTCTTGTCTATTTTACCAATATCTTTGACTTCAAAAAATTTTATTCCTTTGCTTTTAGATTCTAGTTTTTTTAACTGTTCTTTAATTTTTTGCGTATTTATACTTTTAATATTGCCATTATTGTCACGTTCAAATATACTTTCTTTTCCAGTAGTACGATCTCGTCCTCGTAAACTTACCCGATGTATATCTCCAGTTCCAAAATTATCAATATACGATTTTTTTACATATACATAACGACCACCAATCCCGTTACGCCCTCCCTGATTTTTTTTAGTTTTTATCGGTATCAGTTCTGTTACCTCTTTATAACCAGCCCCTTTAGATTCAAAATCTCCTAGCGTTTTCTGTAAATCCTTTTTCT
This sequence comes from Tichodroma muraria, assembly GCA_013390105.1. NCBI lineage: Eukaryota > Metazoa > Chordata > Aves > Passeriformes > Sittidae > Tichodroma > Tichodroma muraria. Next base: position 3,453 of record WAAG01092690.1, read on the forward strand.
TATCTGCTAATTTTTGTTCTGCTTCTGATACCTTAGCTTCAAGCGAAGTGAGTTCAGCGGCTCTGTCGGGATGCGAAAGAACTTTTCCATAGGCTTCAATTGCCGCCGAATATATTTCATTTGCTTTATGAACTTCATCCACCAGCATCATAAGATTTCTGGCGTGATCATCCAGAGCTGATGCTATTTTCTCGTTAAGAAGAATTAGCTCTTCATTTTCGGTACTAAAATAAATCAATGTTGATTCGTGATGTGCTACAACTGAACTTCCTTCTTTTTTATTCAGTGTCCATTCAGCAACCGGAGTGTCATGTTCACTCATAAAAATCACCTCCTTGTTTACTCAAAAAACAATTTAATGGATTTAGGATCTACTCCGTAATGGCATTGTGTATAACCATTTTCGTCAGTCATACCTCTAAGCGTCACGCCATCCGCAGTTTCTATGCGATATGGTATTAATGCTTTAGGTTGATCGGTATTTTTATCTAATACCTGAAAACGTTCATTCATGGGGTATTTGAATTGCGGGTCCTCTACCATCATGGGTTGTAACGCCTTTTCGAGTGAAGATACCCCTCCCCATAAAATATTGGCGCTTTTAAGATCGATTTTCCCTGGAGCACCAATTTCTACAGAACCATTTTTTATTTTTATATATGCCCCGCCGGTACTGGTTAATGTTATACCCTGTGCAGCGTTCAATATTATTTCACTATTAACACTATTGAGAGTCATCGTTTTATCAGACTGAAGGCGCATTGCATCTGTTTGCGCTTGTATATCTACAATACCTCTTGCTGCAAATATTTTAATGCCCATCTTTTGCGCAAACAAGCTTATAGCTTCACCTGCTGCAACCGTCAACCTTTTGAAAATGCTCATATCAATATTTTCACCAGCCGTAGCCGTCAATGTGTGCCCGGACGACAGTTGAATATTTCTGGGTGTTGTTAATGCGATTCCTGCTGGCGCTGATGCCAGTATTCCCGCTTCTTTTAACTGATTCAGGGCCAGACTAAGTTTTTTTTGTGACGAACGATCGGCATCAAGAGCACCAGACACAGCGACACTTTGCGCTAATGCAGTGACTAATTCTAAAGCACTTTGTAATTGCGCAATAGCCGCGTTCATATCAAGAGTTTTGCCCTGGGCACTTGGTTGAACATCCCCACTAATAAAAATTCCCTTGCCACCACGTATCGCCCCCCATTTATCCGTGCGTAGTTCAAATCCTTCCCCCCGCAATTCACGGCTGGCATCCACATTGTGCCCCAGGTTCAGCTGCGTCTTGCCGCCGTACTCCGTGCTGAGCTTGATATGCTCTTCACCCCGTTTATCTTCCATCCGCAGCTTGTTATTCGTCGGCGTGCGGATCACATTCCGGGTGCTGTTCTTCTCCGTCACATGGTCAACATGCCGCGAGTCATGCAGCGCATGGGCGATATAGGGCCGGTCGGGGTCGCCTTCATGGAATGCTATCGCCACTTCCGTGCCCTGAATGAGCGGGAAGTGAAAACCGTACACGTCGCCGCCGTAGGGTTTGGCGAGACGTACCGGCATGCTCTCCTGACCCTGTCCTTTCTCGTCACGATCGGCGTCAAATTTCACCCGGTACAGTCCGGATGCATCCTGCCAGGCGTAGATATCGTTGGCTTTTGCGCTGGTTACGCGAGCCGTCATCGTCCCGGTTACCTTCGGGCGCGGCAGCGGTGCCGGACGCCAGCACACCGTTTCGCTGTACGGCACGCCCAAAATATCCACCAGAAGGGCGCTCTTGCGACTGGCAGTAAAATGCGTGCTGATAACCAGCACCGGTTCCTGTAAGACAGCAGGCAGGGTGGGTGGCAGGCCGTCGGTAATATTCAGCACCTGAGCAGGTGCCAGCCACGCTGCAGTGCTGTAGCCTGTGATTTGCGTCTGGTTTGCCAGAAAACGCTCGTGGTCCAGGCGGGCGTAAAAGTTAGCCGTTTCTGCCGTGGGGTCTATTTTGTCGCCGCGCGCCAGATGGCGCAGCCGGTAATGGTAGACATCACCATAGTTCACCCCTTCACCGTCTCCCCGGGTCATATCCGCCGGTGCCGACTGCAGTATGCTCTGTGCGTCACGGTGGTTGTAATCTTTCGTGGTGACGCTGGCTTCCACCACGTTATGGGTGATGTTCAGGCCCCACACCGAGTCAGCCCCGCTGTCGCTCATCCCGGACGGACTGTTGACTGGCAGGGTTTTACCAAATACCAGCGCCCGCTGCGCATCGGCAAAATGCACCACTTCTGTCTGCGCGTCTTCCTGGAGGGTAAACCAGTAAAATATCCCCACCTCCGCCAGCAGGCGCTGAATAAACGCCAGGTCACTTTCCTGATACTGGTTTATCTGCTCGCGCTTCGGGTAGCTCTGCTTGAGGTTAAATTCATATTCCCAGCCATGCAGGTTATGCTCCTGTAACACCTGTTCGACTACTTCGGGTACTGACTTATTGACAAAGAAACGGTGGCTGCGGTGCTGCTTATCCAGCAAAAACAGGAATGGCTTAAGCGTGTTCAGGTACTGTGTCTGGTCGGCAGAGCCGGAAATGCGTCTGAAATGAGTAATGACACCGTGCACTTTTTTCTGTTCAGTCGGGCTCTCCAGTAACCCGCCCCCCATCGTAAGGGTTGCGGGTTTACACAAAAACCAGGCAGCATCAAGATGTTTGTCCGTACTCGTAAAAATGATGTCATACCTGTAAATTCTGCTCAGGCCTTCAATACCGCTGAAGTCTTCCACATCAAGTGGAGAAGGACAGGAAGGAATATCCAGCCTGTAGCGGTTCAGGGTTCCCGCCCCGGTTAAAACGTTTTGCAAAGAGTCAGTGAGATTCATAATTTTTCACTCCATGAACGGTTCTAAAAGGCGATCTGCAGGAACCCTCACGTTCGCCTTGATCAGGCTGAAATTCACTGTTGTCCAGCTCGCCGTACGGTCTTACTGCCTCCATGTCATTAAGCGGAATGTCGAAAATACACTCGCCGACAATCTCTACCCCGGCGACCATTTTGCGCGGCGTATCCTTATCGCGCTCAGAGTGCAGAACGTATCTGACAATGAACTGGCCTTTATCAGGAAAATGATGAAATGAAGGTGGGATACATAGCTGGCCGTTCACAATACGAAGTGTGGGATCAAACGTAATTTTCCGCTCCCTGAACCGGGTTCCTCTTGGAACGATGGAAATACTGACTGGCTGGTAGTCCTCTGGCTCCGGAACGCTGAAACACACATTGTCGCCTCTTGTGCTGACCGTTGTTATTTCATCAGGCCGAATGTAATCCCCGTGGCCGGGGCAACCGGTCAGTACCGTCAGGCTGAGCAAAAAAGCATGCCTGTGGCGAAAGGTCATTGCTTTCACCATGGGAACCCCCGCAGCGTGCTGGTATACAGGTGGTGGATAACGGGCTCAGAAATGTTGCCGTCAAGCGTGACATCACCTGCTTTTCTCAGATCACACCATGTCTCGTAACCTTCAACCTGCAACGTAAAATGGTCAGCAATAATTTGTGCCTGCTGTTCCATGGGATATTCACTTAACAGACGTCCATCCAGGACATAACGGTAACTCACCGCCCAGCTGAACAGCCCCCGCCCGATGATGTTCATTCCTTTTTCACGCTGCCAGACATGTGCCATTTCGTGAATAAAAAGATGTTGCAGAAAAGGTAAAGTCGACGCGTAATCATCCCTGTACCAGTGACGAAAATAAATCTCACCGTTCGGGGACATCGCCGTATTTTTATTCTGGAGGCCAAACGGCAGATAACTGTCATAATGGATCCAAACCTTATGGTAAGGGATCGTCGATTTGTAGACCGACTTCGCCAGAACAATCTCTCCTGAAGTCAGTAACCGCAGCGAACCTTCCTTTTCTTCTTTTTGATCCGCCTTTTTTTTATCGTGGATGGTCATCACTCATCCTCCTGCCGCAGCTCAATCATTACCCCCTCTTCCTCATCCCAGCCCAGCGTCAGGGTATGCGGCTTCTGCCCCGCCGCCATATGGCTCAGCAGCTGCTGGCTCAGGACCGGCAGAATCTGCTGGTTCAGCAACCAGTGCTCGGGCAGGATTTCCGCATGGGCGCGGGTCTGGCACAGGGAAGCGGCCCCTTCCATCGCGCGGGCACAGTAAGGGTTAAGACGGCGTAACAGGATGGCGGGATTTTCCATGAGACTCTCTCTTTATCAGTTCCGGACACGCTACCGCCCGTCGCTGTTCCCTGTTATTCAGGAACCCAAAGCGCATCAGGTCGGGCAGGCAGATTGTGTTTTTCTTTGCACAGCGTCCGTGCATACAGACGCTGTGCAAAAAACTGCGGACAGGGCCCTGTCCGCATGCGACTTACGCGGTGGCGCGTTCGTTCCAGGAATCGGAATGAATGATGTTGCCGTCCTTGTAGGTCCAGGTGATTTTTTCGTAGCGCAGTTCAATCTGCTCGAGGTGGTTGTGCTTCTCGAACGCCGGGTCCTTGATGTCGTGCATCTTCGGATTCACTTTCACCAGCTTCACGTTCTCAAGCTTCGTGTTGAAGTACTCCACTTCCTGGCCCGCGTCATTGATTCTGTACCACTTAAATTCCGCAGACTTCAGGGTCTGGCCGGTGGTCACCGCCTTGTACAGGTACGGGCTGGACGAATCGATTTCCTTGGTGAACAGGAACGGGGTGTGGATACGGGTACCGGTCAGCTTGCCGGTGTTATTGTCGGTCGGGATGTACAGGTTGTGCTCCTGGGCCACCACCTCGATGCTGCCTTCACGATCCTGAACGTCCACAGACCCTTTGATGTCCGCGCCGCCGTCGTCCTTCAGCCACAGATAGACTGGTATTGCCATGTTAATTACTCCGTTAAGTTGTTATCAGCGCCATCATCCTGCGATGACGCGGGGGTGTTGCCCGGCAGCTGGCAGGCGTTCGCCTGCGGCACCAGACTGATTTCGACACGGCGGTTCAGCGCCCGGCCTTCCGCCGTGTCGTTGGTGGCGACAGGTCGGCTTTCACCGTAGCCCTGCACCGCAAAACAGCTCTCCGGCACATCGCCGGTGTCCCGCATCCAGTCGCGCACCGACTCCGCACGCTTCAGGGACAGCACCTGGTTGGACTGGTCATCCCCGGTGCTGTCGGTATGGCCCGCGACCACAATCAGCCAGCCGGGCTTCGCCTTGATCCCCACCAGTGAGTTCACCAGCAGCTTTGTTGAGGCGGGTTTAAGCGCCCACTTTCCGGTATCGAACAGCGACATGCTGTCGAGGCGGACAGTCTGCGGCCCCTGTACGATTTTCTTAATCACCGGACGAGGGGGCGGCGGTGGCGTCCAGCTATTAATGGCGGCTTCTACCGGCGGGATCAGACGCATGCCCTGGTACAGGCCGAGCCCGTAACGCAGTGGCTCACCACGCCGCAGCCAGTCGTCCAGCAGGCGGCTGTCTGCCTGCAAACGCTGCTGCGCCTGCTGCTTCGGCTCAGGTGGCGTGCCGCTGAGACGGTGGTATACGGCAAGGTGGTCGCCCACGCTGCGCACCAGCCGCTGGTTGTTGATAAAGGAAGCCAGCATCGCCAGCGCAAGGAAGACAAAGCTGATACCCCCGGCCAGCCGCATATTCTGCATCCGGCGGCTGATGCCGTGGCGGCGCGGCAGGTACGGCAGCAATACCTCCGGCAGCGGCAATAAATCCAGTGCAAAGACAGGTTTCGGGCAAAGCGTGGTGATACCGGCTATCTGCTGCTGCCAGAGGTTATCCTCTGTTGCGGCGATCGGTGCCAGACAGATACCTGCCGCGCAGAGATTCAGCTGCGGAAGCTCACCCTGTCGGGCGCTGAGTGGCCGGGTGAGGTGGTGCGCCATCAGCGCCAGTATGCTGTCCAGCCACAGCGTGTCATAAAGGCGTGAGGCGCGGCTGCCGCTCTCCCACTGCCAGTCCGTCACCGGCAGGGCGACATGTCCGTTCTGCCGCACCCGCACGCCCGGTAACTCCGGTGTGACGGTAAACCACTGCGCCTCCTCTTTAGGGTGAAGGTCAGGTGGCGATATCCAGGCCACGCTCCATACCGGCGGAACACCGTTCAGCCAGTTCCGGCACTGCGTAATACTGCGTCGCCAGCCACGGAGCGTCTGCGCCAGCGCCTCTTCCGACGTCTGCTGTTCCGGTATCAGCGCCAGCAATACCGAGACCTGCGACACCAGCGCCGGACGGACGGCCGCCAGATGCTGCGCCAGCAGCGGCAGCTGTTCTGCGTTTTGCGCGTGTATATACCAGCCCTGACGGGTTTCACGATAAACGGTATCGGGAGGGAACAGGCTGGTCGTATCGCCGCAGACCAGCACCACCGCACCCTGAAAATCTTCCGGGGGCAGGACATGCTCCGTTACCGGTATGACGAACTGGCGACGCCGCCACCGATGCCATAGCGCCGCGCCGCAGACCAGCACAATACAGACGCTGAGCACAGAACGGCTGACGGTGGAAAGCTGCCAGAAATCCACGACCAGCCACAGGGCAAGCACAGCAGCAAACAGCGTGAGAAGCGTTCGGGAGAGTTGACGCATCCGTTATCCCTGCCCCGCAATCTGCGCCACCATCTGCGACAGCACAGAGGAGAAGGTGAACCACAGCGCCGCCAGCACCACCACGCCCGCCACCCAGCCCAGCCAGTACATCCGGCGTCCGCTGCGCAGGCGGGATGCCCTGACCACCACCGGAGTTTCCTGGGTCAGCGCAAACGGCGGTACGCGCTCACTGAGCGCGCGCACCACATCCTCACGCCGCTCATCATCCTGCGTGCGGTACTGGCCGGTGAAGCCCAGTTGCAGGGTGCGGTACAGGCAGGTCAGCACCGCCACATCCGGCGCAGGCTCGCGCAGTGCCGTACGGATACGCTCCCACAGATCTTCCCCTGCATTCAGGGTACGGAAAAACCGCGCCTGAAGTGGGTCCTTGCGCCACTGGCGGTAACCGTCATCCTGTTTATCCCGGTTCAGCACGCTCTCATCCATCAGGGCGCAGTACGCATACAGCATATGGTCGCAGGATGTGGTGCTGAACCCGGCTTCGTTCAGTGATTCTCGCGCGGCGTTCACCCATCGGCAGGCCCGTCGGTACAGCGCTTCGCCGTCCTTTACCTCCTGGCCGCTGCGCAACTGGCTGACCATCAGCCAGCCCGGATAAAACGTTTTGTTTATCAGGTCAATGTCGGCATCGTTCATGAGCGCAGCACCGCAAACAGTTCAAGTTTCACCTCACCGAGGGAGCCCGGCGTATAGAAGGTACAGTTTCCGGCTTCCAGCATGGCACGAGCAGCATCGGTGGACAGATCCAGCGCGAAATACTGATTTTCCAGACGCAGCGGGATGGCCGCCGGAACGTGGCTTAGTGGTTTAATCACCATCCCGCTCAGGGCGATATTCACCACCTCAGAGACATCATCGTGACTTCCCGCCTTACACAGTTGCGGGAAGCGCGTCTGGAGTTCGTGGTTTGGCATGGCGGAGCGCACGGAGAGATAGAAATCGGCCCCTTCACGCAGCCGCGCGTCGTGCAGCTTCCCGCGCCAGATCTCACGGTCTTCGCCCTGCTTCAGTTCAATGGCAATCACGCGCGACGGCAGACTGGCTTCAAGCAGGTTATCGAGCAAGGTAAACAGCGGCGGGAACACCGTTTCCGGCGCGTCATGCCGATAGGGGGGAATGGCGTCCACATCATGTTCAAGCGAAAAGGTCAGCAGGCTGCCGGCAAGGCGGGCCAGCTCGCGGTACAGCAGTTCCGGATGGCGGGACGGCGCCTGGTGCAGCTCCGTCAGTACCGGCTCAACGCTGTTGAGGGCGTTCAGCAACCAGAACAGCGATACATCGGCCACCGCGAAGTCCGCCATCCGCTCGTTGCTTTCACGGCGCATTGCCATCAGGCGCTTACGCCGGGCCGCCAGGCGGTGCAGCAGGTCACTCAGTTCGCTGAGCAGTAACGGGCTGGCAGACAAAGAGAGCAGCGGCGGAATAAAGCTCCGCTCCTGTACCCACTGCCCCTGTGCGTTTCGCATCAGTCTCGCCACCGGGCAGGTAAGCCAGGCGCTGTTTTCCTGAGTCGCCAGCCGCAGCGTCAGGGCATGACGAAGTACCGTCAGTTCACTGCGCTCATGCCCGGCCAGTTCCTGCACTGTTACCCGTTCAGACTGCCAGCGGCGCGGACGGGCACTGTCCTGCCCGTCATCCAGATTACCGCCATTGGCGCTGAGGAGCGGCAGACACAACAGCACTTCAACAGCATCACTCCCCGCCGCTGATAAATCACAGACCGGCGGCAGGGTATCCGCCAGATCTGTGTCCACCAGGGTACCATCCGCGAAGCGCACACAAAGCCGGGTGGCATTAAGACGAGAAAGGGCCAGCGCGCCTTCGTCGAACTCCGCGCTCAGCACACCCCACGGGTGCGCCAGCGCCATCCGGGCCACGGTGTCGGCCACATGTGCATCCCAGCGGGCCTGCTGCTGGAACTGCTGCGGGGCCAGGAAGGCCCCGTCTTCCCATAACGGACGATAAATTTTCATCCCTGCTACCGCCTTACGCTTTCGCTTTCGGCATCT
>WAAG01092705.1:0-11183 GCA_013390105.1 Tichodroma muraria
AGATCTGTTACATTTAAAGGCTTCATGCCAAAAAAACTTAAGTTTTATTGGGCCATCAAAATGCCAGATGAGCCTCCAAGGATGTGCATTCCTTCCTGTTAAGAAAGCTGTACGACTAATGGAAAAGGAGTATAACTCAAAACTTACATACTTACACTTTTGTTGAAGATATAAACAAACAGCTAACAAGTTCCAGGACTCTATGTCAGAAGTTTTGGTTATAAGCTTACTCAAACTTAAAAAACATAGTGTGTCCTTCCACTATATCTGCCTTATCAATGGAAAAGATAAATACTATGGATACAAATATAAGTATGATTGAATGCTGTCACTGATAGTAACCGCATTAAAAAAAAAAGAATTGAGAAATAAAACCACGAACAGAATTCAAGAAGGAAAACAAAAAAATACTGAACATATAATCAACATAGCCAGGTTTGGAGAACACCAAATAATCCTTAGTACCTGAAAACCTGAAAAAAGTAGCATCCGTACCATCCCACATTCACTAAAGGAATTATTCAGATGGCAGACTCTTTTCCCTCTACTTACAGTAGAAAAGCCATAGATTCATTAATTTCTAGTGATCAATTTCCCTAATCATCCTTACAATGGCAACAGTATGGTTCATTTTGATTGGGATTTTTTAATAAACTGTTGTGAAAACTAAGACAGGAGGAATTGTTCTTCCCAGGTATGCCAGCAACAGCACACATGACATACAGAAATAGAACCCCAGAACCTCAGTTTACATCAGGTTTTTCTTTTACCCTGGAAGAAATTTAGCCTTATTAATGAATCAGAAAGAAGTCCCACATGTCCTGCTGAAACAGTAAGACTCTGTGCATATGGGAATTTCATGCAGGGGGAAGAAGGGGAAATAAAGGGTGGACAAAAGAAACTGGCACAAAGAAATGGGTTACTGTTTTTCCCTCTAACACGAACTAATTGCGTACTGGGTAAGGATAATCCCCCATGACATTCCATGCGTTCAAAGGTCAAGACTTTTGCTTTTCAGCTGTCCCCATCACATGTTATTCCCTGAAGAAAAGACAGTCTGAAGCTGTCCCATGGCACAGACACTCACTCTCAAACGTGAGGGTTAAGGATTCTAGCCCTGCACAGTGAAATATTGCACACCACAGCCCTCAAGGAGAGCAGATGAACACACGGCACAATTAAACAAGAAGTACAAACAATAAACACAGAGCCAAGAGCTTCTAAAGGCTATTCCAAAATAGCACAGACATGCTACTAACACAGTCTTATTCACTGTATTTAAAGTACTCTTTTCACCTATGCTGTTGTACGACTTAAAATTAAAAGCAGAGCTCCTCTCTCTTGGTGTTTTAAGAGCATCTATGGAAAACATGACTGGCACCAATGGGAAAGCACACAGCCAAGTGGGACCCCTGTATCCTCATGATCAGCTACACAGGAAACACTCCAGCCACTGCACCAGATATTAAAAATCTGTCTTTCTCAAACACAAATATATATATGTGTATATATATACATATTTATATACTTATATAAGATAGAGCCCTCAAAACAAGCACCTGGACCAATGCTATTGCTCCCTGTAGTCCTCTAGAGCACGAGCAATTTGATTAAACTTTCTCAACAGGAGAGCACTAAATAAACACTGTAAATTAAACAAAACTATGCTGATGATCTAGTTGCAATTACTTCCAATTGATTTGAGTCTTTATTGTTCCCTCAAGCTTTAAACTTTGTAGATAAAAAAAAGGATCAGCCCTTACTGGAGGAATACCAAAGGAGTTATGAAACTTTCTTTAAACACATTGAAAAGCAACCAGACTAGCTTGCCCTCCCGACAAAATTGCAATTAAATTTAACCTGGAAGTTTAGCAAAAAAACCAGGCTGTTTCAGGGTTTTCCATAAACAAGTAAGTTAATGCTTAGAATAAACTGACTCACTGGTTAACATATACATACATACAAACCAGAAATTGCTGCAGCATATTTTATTTCACAAAAGCCAGATGCTGCCAAAAGACTTTAGGAAACTTCTACCCAGCTGATTCAATACAATCCAGCTCTCGGGCATTTCAGACTCTTCTGAGCTGAGCCAAACTGTCACTTGATTGCAACAGGAAACATTTGCCTATGAGTGAAGTGGGTTTGCTTACTGTGATACAAATATTCCATGAGAAAACAAAAGCAGATATTCCTATTCCACTCCTGGNAGCTGGAACCATTTTCAGATCACCTTTTTTTCTGAAATTCTTTCTTCTCTGAGGTTAGCTCAAAACTGCCACAGATACAAGGCTTTAAAACTTCTAGATACATTTTACATTTTTCTGTAGACATTCTTTAGATGTATAGCTACCATTTTCCCTTCATGGCATACATCCAAGCATCAGCTCGAATCCTGGTGTGCTTTTAAGTGGAAAGAACTTTGTTCAGGTTAGAGGAGGCATTTTGTTTTCACAAAAGCAGGCAGAAAAGTACAATACAGACCCTTCCCCAAGATTTTTTCTATTGAATTATGTTTATACCAGAATTAAAATTTTTTGAACTTTCTTGAAGGACAGACATCATCTCACCCCGCAGCTATAAATATCCTCATATCTCTGTGATGTTGCAGAAAATTCAAATACAAAGATGAAGAGGCATACCTAGCTCTCTGTTATTTTCTTTACATGACACAGGAAGGGGAAAATGTAGTTCTGTTACTTATATCCATCCATTGTGGTACACGCTCAAACGGCTCACCTTCTCTACAGCTAACTGCTCCAGCTTTAAATAGGTTGCTCCTTCTCTGTGTATTAGATGTTATATCACCTATTTTCTGCTTTAAATATTTCAAATAATAACATAACGCATGTATGTTCAAACATTATTCTCACTTTTGAGGAAAAGAACTTTGAAAGAAAATTTAATAGTTTTATGTACTACCCAAAGAAATTTCACTAACAGATTTAAGGGAGTCAGAGCAACCCTAGCAAATACCCAGTTAAGAACAATATTGCCTTCAGTTTTAATGCTTCCAGATACTTGTCTGAATCTTCTTGAATATATAAACTGCTGAGTTTGTTAGGGATTTTTTAAAGCAGAGAAAAAGAAAAGTCTAAATATCTTTTCCAGAAAAAGAAAATTCTTCTGAGCTCCCTCTTCTCATCAGATGTAGACAAACATACACATGCCCTACTCCATCACAATGGTGGTCTAATTTTTCAGTCATACACTTGCAGCATGCTGCTACTACTCCCTAACTTGCCTCCATCATGTACTTTCTCTTCATTCAGGAAGACAGGAATGGCTTCCCTTGTGCTGGGTTTTCTCAAGCAGAGAGCTACCATCAAGTGTTATTTGCTTGTCCGTTGCTTCAAATGATCCTTGAAGCATTACTACAACTAAAAACTGATCCAGTGATTCCTCTGGTGCCTCAGTGTGCAGACAGTGCACACAAAATTAAGGAACAAATGCCTGAGTACAAGGCATTGCCCAGTGGATAATTTTTTGGTTCAGAATATGAAATAGTCCTCGATTTGCATTTAAAAAGCTGGACAGCTGGAGTTAAAAATCATGCAGATATCCAGCTCTTGCATCACCACTGCAGTACTTTATTAGATAAAGTCACACTACTCCATGGCTCCAGGGAGCATTCCCAGATAACTGTGGGAAATTGGGCTTGGTGTCAGTACGGACAAGGTTTTTGACGAATATTTTACTTTCTGAAGAGGCTTCGTTAGTGCCACACGTATCTCCTCCCCCCGAGAGCCGCCATGTAAAAGTGCTGACGCGTGGTGACCGACGGAGCCAACAAACCCTGGGCTCCACACAAGCCATGTGGGGTGAGAAGCCAGCGTGGCTGGCTCCACCACACACCCCCTGTCCTGCCAGACCCCTCTCCTGACACTGTCCTGCTCACTCCCTGCTGATTAGACGGCAGGAGGCTGCGTTAGCTCCGGGCAGCACCTGCGTGGCCACCCAGCCACACGCGTGCCACAGGGACAGCGGACAGGCAACACAGGTGACCTCCAGCAACAGCTGCAGGGACGTGAGTCTCTCCTCTGCCCACTGCTCAGTTATTAATCAAGCTTCATCGTTTGCCTAGCATGGCTGAAGTTGCCTACCAGTTGACTGAGGTACAGAGAACGCTCAGAAAGAAAGGCGCAGCACTACCGTTCAAGCCTGAATTGTGAACAATATGGAAAAGAAAATACTGAGATGGGAAAGCCTGCCCCATAAAGTTACCACCAACAGCTCCTCCTCTCTCACAGGTCTGTTTAGAAATTCTCCTCTTAGAGGTTCACTTCCGACTCACATGTTTTAGGCAAATGGATCCTACACCCTTGGAATTGTGCCATTTGTGACTTATCTCAGTATTCAAATATTACTATTAAAAGCAGAGCTGTGAGCAGCACTTAATTAGAATGCCTTTTAAAACCTTTTTTACATTCAAGTGGTAGAGTCACTTGCCCTTCTCTCCACTGCAATACTATCATGCCATCTGCTTTGTCTTTCTTTTATTTATTTGCTATTGAGACATTTTGAAGGAATTTTCTGCTAGCTTCAAGTTTAATGTTTATTGACCACACATTGCAGACACACCTTCCCTTTTGTTCATTTAATATTTCTTTTAGTGGTGTCTAGTATTTTCTCTTTCGTAGCACTGAAAATTATGGTCAATATTTCGAAGGACACAAGATGGAAAAATTGCACTGCACCAAAACATTAAACAATGTTATTTTCCGCATTACACCAATCAATTTGGCCAAAATGTCTCATGAACAACACAGGTTACAATGGCATAACCATGCAGTTGATCTTCCTACGTGAACCAACTGATGCCTCTGTTTAAAAAGCACTATTGAATGTTTAATGTGTTAAAGGCAAACACAATGGCTTTAGGTCTTACAAACACAGTGTAAAACAGATTTTCAGTAGGAAGTCCCACCATGATAGGATAGGAGCTGAGGTCCTCAAATTGAAAAAGACTCAATATTAGCCAAGGAGGCTAATCTCACAGATTCACACAGAGTAAGTTTAACTTCTAAAATGCATGCAGACTATTTGGTTCATAAAATTATATATACTCTTCATTCTCTAAAAGGTACAGCAACTGAATACCCCCTTTCCATTTCTCCCTTTAATATTTTCTGTATTTTTAAGAGCCTGAACACTAAGCATTTCCTGGAAAATAGGAAACTCCTGAGGAATAAAAAACAAAAACCAACACAATTTCTGTAGATTCTTCTTTTTACAAGACCTTTACCTTCTTTTTTAGTCTGGATGTTTGAGAAAATAACCTCAGGCAGGAAAAACTAAACAAATCCTACTTTTCCTTAATCTGAAAAAGACACTGCTATTATACAGAGCAATAGCTGGCCAGAGACTTCTCAGTTATAATCACCGTTATTGCAACCATAAGACTGCAGAGAATTAACAAAATAAAACCAAATCAAATTAAGTTCACTTTGATGGTAAGCCACAAGCAGCAGCAAACTCCAGAATAATTGGAAATATGAGAGAGTTGGACAGGAAAAAAATAATCTCCAAACAACATCCCATCCTCCCTTGTCATAATCATAGGAAGACCAGGGTGGCCAGGGAAATGCTCCAAGTCTGTCTGATACCTGCTGTGATCCCAGAGCCCCTGAATTATGTGAAGCCCTCTTCCAACTGAACAGTGAAATCATCACATCCTCTTTTCCTCTCCAGAATTTAAGATTTATTTTCACTTATTTATTAACGCAAGGGAGAACACCTCCTTTTTAAGTAGCATTAAAGTCTGCCTGGGATTTCTGCCTCTCTTTGTGCAATAATATGTTTTAAACACAACTCATAATGAAAAAAGGCAACTATGGAAGACATACTTGCTATTTCATATAATTTAATGGTATCCTTCCCCTCCCCTGAACTTTCAGGCCAAAATCAATGCCACACAAACCTGCTGAACGGGAAGCCTAATTATTCTAACATGTGCAACCAAAGCGATAGGGAGTTTCTCAGTAAAACTGATAAGGAGAGACATAAAAGACTAATGAGCAGCCTGCTGGTGCTCCATTGCTAGGCTAGCAAAGGTCCCCATGGAACACCTTTAGTACTGTTCAGTGGAGAGACAGAGGCTGGGACACGTCCAAAAATAACACTCAGAGATTGAAAGAGTGAACACACAATATCTGCAGCTCAGGCTCTTAATCCAGGCACAGAAATAAACTGTTTTAAAGGGTATAACTAACAGAAGAAAGCCCGATGTGGCACAGAAAGAGCCAATTAAATGCACTCAGGTTACTGAGCAGATAGACCCGTTGTGCTGCTGGAACACACTGACAAATGTCTTCTTGATCCATGCCTGTGGTGCAGGTGACTGAAAATAAAGGCCCTTGATTAAGGAGACACAGTCATCAGTATTATTAGTGACCAGCAATCAAACTACTGGGCCTGCAATAATCAGGTGTGAAAGATGCAGACAGGCCAGTGGTGGCCAGCAGAAGCAGCAGCCCCAGATTAGAAAAGGAAGCATCCAACAACAGTAATTCCTGTTACTGCTAGGGTTCCCAGTTTGCCAGTAAGTCATCATTTGACCTACAAAAATGTGTGTTCTTCCCCAGCAATGCATTGTGCAGGACAACCCAGGTGCCCGAGTAGCTTGTCCCTGAGGCAGCGATGCCATATTCCCTCTGTACACAGAGCACAGCGCCTGAACTCAAGCACAGATGTTTCAAACAAGGATGGCTTGATACTGGTATCTCTGCTCAGAAAGCCACAGCTTTTCCTCAGATAAAACTGGCCACGTGACACATCTCCTGCTGATGAATTTCTGTAATATTTTGTGTATTATACACCTAAATACCAGGTATTATAGAAATAGATGCTCTGGGGAGACCTACACCTAGGGGAGGAGAGCAAGGTCACCTTTGGTTGCACAACTTAGCCTTTTCACTTCTGTTAGCCTGGACGAGGGAGAGAACTTGAAACAGCAATTTAGAGAGCCTTACAAGACAGCAGGATCACATGTCAAATGGGAGTGCAATAGTTTCTTAACATACTTCCATTATGGCAAATTCAGCCAACCTGCAAGGTTGAAATCATTAATTTCTCCCCACCCCAGAACTGCATATTTGGAAGGAAATGGGGATTGAAGTCACTGTTAACATTGCTATTCATCTGATAAATCTTGTGCCATGGGTCAGCAACCTCCAGCGCTGATGTCAAGGTAGCCAAAAACCTGATTTTAATGGTAAGCACCAGAGCAGAGCATAGGCAAGGCATCACCAGTAAGGGATGCAGAGTCTCAGAAACACAGCCTCACACTTTCCAGGGGGCTTTTACCACTACATCCAATTTATTATCTGGGAAAGAAAACATTGTCTGCAAACACCATTGCTGCCTTACACCAAAATATCACCCAACCCCTAGTTTTCCTCATGGCTAGTAAAAGCTTGTACAAAAATCGCCTGTAAGCCTCAGTATCCAGATTTCATGACTTGAGAAAGTTCTTTTCTACATATTATACAGTGACACAAAACCAGATTTTGCTGTACAGACTTCACTGCTTAACACTGAAGGGCACACTATAAAAATCAGTTTCCACACGAGATCAACAGAAAACAGAACTTTAGCACCCTTCTGAACTTCACCAACAAAGCTTCATTTTATTTGAGTATCAGCTAACAGAGACACCATTCTTTTTTTCCTTTAAGTCCTTTTTGACAACTAAGCATGAGAACAATTTCCTCCATTTATATTTCCAGAATAATGGAAAAAGAAAAGTAGTTGTAAATGATCATCCCTGCTTCTCAAGCCCCCAAAAGGTATATCATATTTTCCTTTCTCATAATATTTAATAAAGTCTACTTCATTACAGACAAGGTCAGAAAGCTCATCATGCTGCAACTGATGACAAACAAGATAGTGCCCACAACCCACAAAGACTGACCTGTCTGATTTGCCTACATTTCTGCAGGCCAAATTTACTGACATTTTCCACAAACTCAAAGCCAACTTGAGCCTGATGACCTTCTATATCTCTGTAATTAGTCTTCTGTGCCTTTACAACCAGAAAAACCCTCTCCTTACTCTCCTGAGTTCAGTGGTCCATCTTTAAACTAGAAACTTCACCATCTATCTACTCAGCCAGTCAAAAAAATACATAAAAAAAGGGAAAAATATAAAGAAAGAAAACACACAAATTGTAACCTTTCAAAGTCATGAAATTGAGCCTGGAAAGGGCCTTTTAAGATAAACATGCCAATTTCTAAAAGAAGAAACAGAAAAAGCAGAACTAGCTGGTGGACCCAAATTCAATAAACAGCATTTTTATCATGCTTTTCTAAAAAAGACAATATAAAATAAGGGCACTGGCACAGACAAGAACTATGGAAAAAACAGTTGGGGGAATAAAATCAAGCCAGAAACAAAACTCAGTAAGTTTAGTCCCTAACACTAACAGCGTAGCATGAAAAGTACAATGCTAATACATTGAATCAGCACTAGAATTTAACCAAGATTAATAACAAATAAGTTTAACTGCTGAAAACATCCACTAAGAGCTACATTTATGTATATAATCAGGGTTTGTAACCCAATCCTACAGTTACAAAAAACGTTCCTAAATATGAACGTAAGCTTAAAAAGATGAGTTGAGTCAATCCTCTGGAAGTTCTGGATCCAGCTCCCCACTGCAGTCAGCAAGATGCAGATCTGCTTTTCCCCAGATGGAGCAGAGGGGAGGCCAAGGTCAGAGTCCTGACCTGCACTTCAAATTCCAGTCTCGGCAAAGAGGGACGGGCAACCACTAACAAGCAGGAAACAGCCAACATTGTTCTCTGCACAGTTTTCCACCTTGTAAAACCTGAGGGGATGTGCTCAGCTGGCCATTCTTTAGCCCACTGTCAGCCCTGGGATTCCTCCGCCCAACGACCAACTCGTCCCTGCAAACACTATGAAAACAACGTGGTCCTGTGGACCACCTTCCCTAGCTTCATGCCCTAACACATCCCAGTCTGGGAGTCTCCACAGCAGTCAGTCCCTTTAAGGAAAGCATGCCCAAGAACAAGTAAAGACTTAATGTAAGGATATTTCAAACCAGAGAAGCATTTCTTTTGCAAAGCTCCATCGTGAAGCATACATAATCTAAAAAGCTGCCAGAACTGGCAGCCTTGTATTCATCAATGTCAAATTTTTTAGTGTTTTTTTTTTTAGAAGAGCTGCTAATTATCGTCATACATGAATTTTTTAAGTGAAAGTCTGGATTTTTTACTAAGCTAAATTAATCTAAAAATCAGCAGGGAAAATTTACTGAGTAACTCTATAAATTCAGAATTCTCCATCTGAATTTTAATGCAGAAATACATCTCATAGGGCAAGTCTTTCTTTTTCCTGTTTCAAACCATCATATTTAAGTGGTGTTTCCCCTTAGGTCATTTAACTTCCACAATTCTATTTCAAAAAGTTTGGTTACAAGTAACACGTTTAAAGATATTGATTACAAAATGACTAATGAACTATGTCAACCTGAGGGGGAAAAAAAAAAAAAAAAGGAAAAAATCCAATTTGAAGTCCAGCTATTAAATAAAAGTCAAGCTAGGATATTACACATTCAATCTTGTACCAACTTTTGACATTTTGAAGTTCTACGTTACTGCTTGTTAAATGTTTTGCCTGCTTTCCTAGTGTGTTTGGTTTGTTCAAAAAAGAGTGCAGAAAAACAATAATTTAACTGACTGTACAAGATAATGCAAAAAACCAAGCTGAGAAATACAGCTTTCTACCCCCTTCCCGTGATGACAAACTGCCAGCTACCCCTTCCACAGCTGTGGATCCAGTTCTACATTTGAACTTAATTCCATGGGGATAAAAGAATTTGCATCATGTTTGGACTGATACAGCCACATCTAAGTTTTCAAAAATAGTCATCGTAATTCAATATATTACATATAACCCCTCATCTTCATTATTTGCAAAGGAAAGGAAAGAGTGCCAAGTCCTGGAGCCAAACCGTATCTAAGAGAATGAAGTTCTGAATTGGAGAGCAGAGACATTTGGCGGGACTCCTGAGCCTCAAGAGCTGTTACCCTTTCTGAGCACCGACACTTCTGACACTGGAGAAGGCCAGGGCAAACCGGGAAGCGCAGCTCCCGTTTGGCCTCACCGAGAGCCCGGTCCTCGCTTCATGTGCGGGGCGGGCTAAGTCCGAGCAACGCGACCGAGCGCTGCACGCACAGCTCCCGTCCTGCCAGCCAGCCCCGAGCTTCGAGACCCCGGCACGTCGGACACGTGAGGCACAGCTAAGAGGATTTCGGACTTTTCCTGGGAAGCACAACCGTTTCTAAAAGGCTCAGACCCACCGATTAGCTACGTATCACAATTCTTGCATAAACATCCAAAAGTAGAGGAAAGAGGTAACTTAATTCAAAGAGAACTTTTGGGGCTTTTCTTGACTGACCTTCTTCAGAATTTTATTTTTCTTGGTTTGATTCCAACATCAGCTGCTTGCTGTGAATTGGAAGCAACGTGCAGCAGGAGTCAAGGTATCTGAGAGAAATGAGTAACAGAAGAGCTGATCGATGCTGTTCTTTTAGAGCAATCACCTTTCCAATCTCAAGGGACAAATCTCTTTGAAGGTAACCCAAGCAAGAAGGCTGTGACCGTAAAAGATACGCTACGCAGTAATTTCATGCCGGCAATCAAGCAAATCCGGCAACTTTAAATCAACTCCACGGAGTTTACGCGTGCTTTAAAAAGAGAGAAAGCAGCCGTATCACAAAAGCTAAACAGGCCTACCGCACATGAGCTGCCGCTCTGGAAATAAACTGCAGTTTACGCTAAACTTTGCCTAGCGGTTCGCGGCTGTTTGAGGCTGATCGTAACGAAAAGAAGGCAACGTTGGGTTTGAAACCGGCGAACTCGCCAGCTCGGACGCGAGCAAGGTGATGGCAGAGGTGCCGAGGGCACCAGGCAGGAGGCATCTCTGCGCACCCCCCTGGGTGGGACGAAGGGGGGGAGAACCGGGCGGCTGCACCCGCTACAGCCATTCAGGAAAGCTGGGGTGGTGGCCCTGGCCAGGGGCGAGCGGGAGCCCAACCCGTCCCGTCCCGTCCCGTCCCGTCCCGTCCCGTCCCGTCCCGTCCCATCCCATCCCCGCCGGGCGGCCCTGGACCGAGGCGGGCAGGAGGCGCTGCCCTCGCACGCCCCCCGGAGCGGCACCT
>WAAG01092713.1:0-11073 GCA_013390105.1 Tichodroma muraria
AAGATAATCTAGTTCCAACCTCCTTGCCATAAGCAGGGAAACATAAAATGAAATGAACTACCAAAAATGGACACAATTTTTTTTTTCATTCTACATAAAGATACCATTACTTTCGTGAATCTTATGTTAATATCTTTCTAGGGTTTTATCTTTCCTACTGTTCACACTAATTCTACGTAACCTAGCTCTCCACACGAAGAGAGGAATTAGAATTCACTGATTGTCATTTATACACACTACTATAATGTAGTAGTCAAAATTAATCTGAGGCCCACCTCAGAACAACCTTGCAGCATGCATCACCCAGCTGCTGAGTAAATTCCAAAACTTGAGAAAAGATGGCCAAAATTAACCGATGTGTTGTATAGACCGAGCAAAACCCCAAAATATATCCACTGTTGTTTCATCCTGTATTCTGTTTTGCTGTGCCTTATGGGAAAAGGATGCTCTCATGAAAATATTACAAATTTATGTTAAAAACAAAGTGCCTTCATCAAATGGTATTAATCCTAGTCAAGGTCCACTCAGTTTTACATTGATACTATCTGATTTCATAAACACATTAACATACAGTGCTAAAATAGGGGGGTAAAATTCACTTAAAATTGTTACAGAATATACAGACATATAACTAAAAAAGTACAGTATGGAAATATTATTCCTCTGTTTATCCAGTCATCAATTTGCGCTGTTTGTATTTTTGAATTTTTTTTGTCTTGTTGCACCGGTGTACACTTCCCATGCTGACCCTCCAACCTGGAACACTTACAGAAGTCATGACTGAAACAAAGATTTCCTGCTCTGTAATCCACTTTACCAGCCCACTTCCATATCCTGAAAGGTATGTAAACTTAAGTGCAGCACTAGGTGTCCATATAAATGATCCTTTCAGAATTCTTCCATGTTTGTTGAAACGTTAGGGGTTGCTGGGTTTGAATCTTGAGAAATGGCAGCAACAGTGACAATTCTTGGAGAACCAAGAACCTCAGTGACTGAAGAGTCCAGTTCTCCTGAGGTAACAATAGCAAGGGCTGTTCCACCACCCTTCTTGTTCTGATGAGTTTTGACGTGTTTCGAGAGATGGTCACTTCGCATAAACCTTTTGGAACATTCTGGGCACTCAAATCTCTTTTCACCTTTTTGAAAAGAAGAAAAAAACCAAAATGTTACTGGAGGAGAACACTGAACACTGCTTTATCATCTGAATCTCACACTATTCTATTCAACATTCAAAGTGTCTTTAAAAGGACATGTTTCATTTTCCATCTACTCATTTCCAGGTGTGTTCTGTTCAGTCACAGGCTTTTGGACACCTACTCTTCGCTACTAAATGTTTTCAACAAGTATTTGCTATGCTGTGATTATCTGATGAGAAGTTTGAATTTCAGGACACCAGAGAATTTTCATAAACTTCCATAAACCTACCAGAGCGAGAGAGGTAAAAGCACTCAAAGAACAACCTGGTAGCATTTTTCAAGAATACTTTTGTTAATTACATTACAGTGACGGGAAGCAAATTCGAAAACATGAATTCCAATGCTCCATGAAGATGTCTGAAATCTACATCAAGAGAGATAAATTCAATTTACTAAAAGGTCCTGTCACTGCTCAAATGTAATTAGTGCTTAGACATCAGATGGTGTAAGTTGGGGGAGGAGGGACAGGAATTGGGAAACACTCTCCTGGAGCTAAAAAAAAGAAGGCTGATAAAATTTTCAGCTTTTAAAAAGCTGACTTTTCCATTCTGAACTGTTACAAGAGTTTGCTTCATTGGGTCCCTCTTGAAACTCTAGGAAATTCCCCAAGACCAACTCTAGTGTATGGACTAGGTTAATAAATTTCTTAAGGACTGAGCTAGTCCAGGTGAGGAAACAATAACCCTGGTCCATGGCCAATCCTAGGTGCCTGACCTAAATTTGTTACATTTAGATCAGGCACTAGCTAATGTACATCAGCTATCTATGATGAAATGGTCATCGTTTCCTAGCCTGATACAAAAGAACAGTTGGAACAGATCCCTTTTAATTTATATGATTTCACAGTCAGTCTAAATTAATGAAAACTGAAATCTATCAATTCCTTGTTTTAAAGCTACTCTATTTACATTTAAGGGTAATTTTCAGCTAACTTAGTAAGTGAGAACCTTGATACCATTGTTTAACTATGGCCACTACAATTCAGACTTGCTGTACTATGGCTACAGAGAGGGATGACCAACCTGTGTGGGTTCTTCTATGCCTTTGTAGCTCATCACTCCTTGTGAATCGCTTGCCACAAAAAATCCAGTTGCAGACAAATGGTCTTTCACCAGTATGCCAGCGCAGATGTGCCCGAAGATGAGATGTCTTGCCATAAACTTTTCCACATCCTTCAATGTGGCAGATATGCTGTTTCTTTTTTCCTGGCTCATTGCTGCCTCTAAAAAGATGATATTTAAACAGCTAAGTAGTTATATTCTAAAACATTATCAGCTATTAGGAAAAACATTTCATGCTAATAGAGGCAATTTCAAACCCTGTCTAAAAAAGCCCACACAAATGTACTTTCTAATAGAAAGCATTAAAAGTCTAGGCAATATAGGACAATCTCATTCCCAAATGAGGCAAGCTGTGACAAGATGCTTAAATATATACTGATAAAAGTTATATTTACCTTCCTTCTCCCTCTCTGCAATTAGGACATGAGCAGGCAACTCTTCTCAGTCTCTTGCCAGGCTGCACGTCCTGGTCAGAAGCTTGTTGAGCTTGTTGAAGCTGCACTTGTGTTATCTGATCGGGACTAACAGCACCAATTGCTGCATTAGCAATGCCACCTACTGCAACGGTTACAGGAGCTATTGTGGCTTGCTGTACTTTTACTCCATCCTGTCCTTGCTGTTGACCTGTAAAATAAAAATTGTTTGGGCCTTTTATTAGTCATTTCGATAAGTGAAATGCAAAAATAAACTTCATACATTTATATTAGATGGAAAAAAATCCACCTAATGTTAAGGGAAGCCACAAACAAAATATTCAATCCAGCCATTTCCCTGAAGCACTACCTACCTGCTAGTTTAATATAATTTGGTATTAAAATAGCATAAGACTGTAAATTACTGATACCAAGAAAAATTAAGTAGTTTAACAAATGTATTCTTTTTCTTAAAAGGTGAGATAGGCAAAATCTTAGAGAAATATTGTTCAGTCAATTGCCAATTAATGTTTCTCTAATAACCTTTGAACTATATATGAATTCAGAAAACTACAATTAGCTAATTAAGAAGTTGCTTTATGGTACTGTCGTGGTTTCAGTTTGAACCAGACAGAAAGCTATTAATTTGGGTTGCCAATTTTAAAAAGAAATTCTGTAATCAAGAGCCAAGCAGGCTTAAACTTGAAAAGAACAGACTTTATTAACTAACACAAAAAAGAGGAAAAAAAACCAAACCAAACTCTAAGAATTAGAATGAAACCCTTCAAACATTCTTCCTCTATTACCAAAATTTCTTTCATTCTCATTAACAACATACAGAAATTACATTTAGAAACTTTCAGTCAGTTTTTCAATTCTAGAATAGTCTTTCTTCAATTCTTCTAGGGATTGGAGCATCTCTTACTTACTATGGAACTAAAAACTAAAAGAAAACAAGACAAAACAAACTTTTTCATGATAACAGCCACCCGGAAACATTTGTATCATGAAATTCCTCCCATNAGTTTTCTGGTTTCATCTGAATATTTAAAGAGTTCACAAAGGCAGCAGTTATGCCAAAAACAGTCAGGTAATATATTTTAGACCATGCTGGACTATGGAGCTGCAGAGCCGTTCCTGACCGCCGCAGCTGGCTGGATTCTTGCGGCTGGAGAGAGAGGGTTAATAGATTCCTCTCTCCACCCCTCGGTCTCATCAGGGTTAAATCAGTCCAGAGTAAACTCCACTCAGGAAGCCATCCCCGCCCGGTCTCAGTGGTATGATCTCTCGTGGCTCCGGGACAGCCCTGAGGAGCTCTCTCAGTGACCATGCTGCTGGAGAGGGGAGCTCGAGTTCTATCAGCCAGATATCAGCAGCCGTGGCTCGGCCCCGCGATCTTTTTTTTCCCTTTCCCGGCTGCGTTCGGCCCAGACCGACTCCCCCCCAGCCCCTGAGGGCCGTGGGGCAGCGGGCCGGCAGCAGCTGTTACCTGTGTCCCAGCCGGAAACCAAGAGGGAGCTGGTTCCCGCGTTCGCGTTTAAAAGGCGTATCCGCAAAAGGCGTACCCACGCTTTCATTGGTTTTATCAAGTGTCAGTAATATACATTGGCCAATCACGGCCAAACTACTACAGGTACTTAAAGAATTGTCACTTCTCTTACAATCTGTCTTGAATCAAATTGAGCTAGAAAGGAACTTTTGAATGAAAAAGAAACTTAGGACTGGAGTTGAACAAGCTAACATACCCAAACTTTCTTCAGACTGTTATTTTGCAGGATTCTCTACTCAGGATGGGGTCATCCAGGTTAGATGTATAAAGGGGGGGACAAGAAGCAAGAGAAGCCCTGGGGAAAAAGATCTGGTGCTTGGGTTGATGGCAAGCTGTAGACGAGTCTACAGTGTGCCCTGGCAGCCAAAAGAGCCAGCTACAGCTGGCTGGGTGCACCCAGCAGAGTGCAGTGAGCCAAGCGAGGGGGGAAGTGACTGTCCCGCTCTGCTCTGCGCTGGTGCAGCCCCACCTCGAGCACTCTGTGCTGGTTTGGGTGCCTTAATGTGAGAAGCACATCAAACTGTTAAGAGTGTGTCCAGAGGAAGGGACCAAGATGATGAAAGGTCTCGAGGGCAAGAGTTACAAGAGGCAGCTGAGGTCACTTGGTTTGTTCAGCTGGAAGAAGAGAAGGCTGAGGGGTGACCTCTGCACAGCCTACACCTTCCTCAAGGGAGGCAGTGGAGGGAGAGGTGCTGATCTCATCTCTCCTCTTTCTGGTGTCTAGTGATAGGACATGAGGGAATGGCATGAATCTGCCCCAGGGGAAGTTCAGGTGGGACATTAAGAAAAGGCTCTTCACTGAGAGGGTGGTCAATCACCAAAACAACCTCCCCAGGGAAGGGATCAAATGAAATTCCATGACCGACTTGATGAACAAAGAATTCAGCTTCATTGAAGAAGTCCATTATCTCATTGGCTTTCTTGATGTAAGAAAATCTGGCTTACTGGCTTGATATTAAAGCAAAAGAAACTATTCAATATAGGTAAGAAGTGTAGCTCCTTGAAGAATAAAGTAATACTATGTTTGTTTTAAAAGTTAGCACTACACAGACTTAGAAAATACATATAATAAACTAAATCTGACATAGAGATATGATTTCCAGCCACAATATGACAACACTGAATGCCAGCCCTCCTCGTAACAGGAATGAGACGAAATATAATTAGATGCTGCCATTTTCAAAAATTCACTGCCTTCATACAACTGTGAAATTAAAGGAAATACTATCTCTTTATTTAGAGAGTGTAACAGGCAACCAGAATTCTTTAGAGCAGAATACAATATTTTAAGACATGAAAGTCCTCAGTATTGAAACATTCATTTAAGACATAGAAATTCCTCAGGGATAACATGGTTCAGAGATATTTGAATCTGAAAGTTATTTAATGACTTCTGTAGCATCCATAACAGACACCACCAATGGGGATAAGA
This sequence comes from Tichodroma muraria, assembly GCA_013390105.1. Lineage (NCBI taxonomy): Eukaryota > Metazoa > Chordata > Aves > Passeriformes > Sittidae > Tichodroma > Tichodroma muraria. The sequence continues at coordinate 5,652 of WAAG01092713.1, forward strand.
AGAACGCTCTCTCTTGAAGCCTAAAGTGCCCAGCTACTGAGTGAGTTGACACACAACACAGCATGGGACAATGACTACTTCGTTCACATGATTGCTGATGGGCAATAGATGCTTGGACAGACTATCTTTCGTAAAACCATGCTACCAGCCAGAGACAAAACCTAACACACACCACCTAACACCACCACGTACATGCACGTAGGTTAGGACTGAAGAACGTGATATACAGAGAACCTCCCAAAGTGACTTGTCATCTAAAGGTCACTGCTGGCTACAGGAAATAGAAAATCTGGTTTCTGCTGAGGTCAGTACCAGATTATTCTCACCTGAAGCACTGACCAAGTTTTCCCAGTCATGTCCCTTAGTTTATGATTTGAAGTCATATCTGATCTGCCTAGATATGACTGAACATGAATTCCTTAAGAAGGCCACAAATACTGACAGACACTGAGTTTTTCCAGTTCTCTGAAAAGAACAAGGACAAGCCCATAAGAGACAGTGTTTGAACTCCACTTGCGGTTGGACAGACAGTAAAACAAACAAAAAATCTAAAGGATTCTGGTATCATCAGCAAAGGAAGAATAATTACAGGCTTAACCTTAAATGCAGAGGCCCCATATGTTTAGAATAAAACCAAGTCTTTCTTTTCAGAATAGCAATGTACTGGAAATATACTTATTTTCCATACTTTAATGGGAAGAAAATGCACTCATAATAATCCTTGAGGGAGAATATGATAGGGTAAGAAGAACATCATGATATAAATGCAAATAGTAATATCACTTTGGTCTAACAGTGGCTGAAGAGGGTACTAGAGCTTCTAAAGAGAGTGCTAGTCCTGGGGCAACCCCTTGTCAGACTGTTATGCTGTTGGAACACTGACTGCTATAAACAGCCAGAGGAAAAAAAAGGCTAATCACTTTTTTTATATCTAATGCTTATCCTAATATGATAATATTAATACGATAATGTAATTGCTTGTGATAAAAAACAGTTGCATTTTCTGGTGAGCCAAAGGTAAATGAAAAGGAAGAACGGGCTCAACATGCAGTCTTCTGCAGAGAACAATCCACTCTCCACCTGTTAAACATACGGAAGGTGCAAACTCCTTTAATTCACAGAGCAGCACTATAAATGAAGAGTCTGTGAATATTCACTACAAAAGTTAAAGATATAACTGATACTGTGGCCTACTGCAGCCTCCTATTCTATTTTCATTATCAGTCACATTTTTGAGTACATTGTTATGAATTACACTTTTTTATTACAGTCTGTTAGAAGGATGACTCCATCTATGTCACAAAGTCCAACTGGAGCAAAGAAGTCCTGAGACCTAATCAGTCTGTGGTCAGAACTCAGTTGAAGAGGACAATTATCTCTTTCTCTCTGATTTTCTTGAATTAATATTAAAGTTTTGATGCAACCTTTCCCTGGGCTGCTGTCCTGTGGTGACTTTATGATGTGGTATCCTGGTATCCCCGTCATCTGTACTTTTGCTCAGAAATGGGCCCTATAGCTCTAAACTAGGCAGAGTGAAGAGTGAAGTGGGAGGAGAAGATGCGCACCATTTATCTGCAGAGAGACAGAGTGAAGTGGGAGGAGAAGATGCACACCATTTATCTGCAGAAACTTCATTTTTACTCCCCTGAAATTCCTTTTCTCACGGACTGTGCTGCCTAGCACAGACAGTGAAAGAAAAATAAAGCTCTCAGAGTGCTCTCAGAGTGCTCTCAGAGTTCACAGTCCTGTAGGCGGGAAGAGAAAACGGAGAATCTTTCTTTACTTTTAAACTAGCTTCTAGTTCATTAGCCAAGACAAAAAGCTTTTCCCTAGACCGTGGCTTCTTCAGAGGAACTGTTCCACTCTGCTCCGGTCCTGAAGACCAACAGTGAGAACCCACGCCAGCAAACCCCGGAGTGGAGAGGCACCCCCAGCCCCCCCTGGATGTTGCCTTGCCAGCTCCTAACCTGAAAAAAGCCATACCTACAAAAAAGACTTCAGACTCTGAATCTCTGAATCTACCATCTCTTCAGAGCAACGAGAGGTTTTATTTTTTATTAAAAAAATAAAAAACTTTAAAAAACTAAAAAACTTTTTTTAACTTTTTCACGTTTGTGAGTACTTTGCCTGTTAAATAAACAGTTTTTCCCAATTCTCTTGAAGAAACTTCACCTCCCGCACTCTTTGGAGGTGGGACCAGTTAAATCTACTTTCTAAAGAGACACCAGAAGTTTCCCCCCTAAATTTACCCTAAACTAAGACAGCTGCCAAACCAAGGCTTTTCAAGCAAGATGTGAATTGAGGCACTTGAACCCTGAGGAGGATGACTCCTTTTCTCATCGCATGATTACTGGTTAATACTCAGGATATAATTCTAGGATATGACCAACCTACATTTATAGAATGAAGAAGCCTTCATTCAGCATTTCTAAAAAGCCGATAAATTTTGCTGATTCCAGATGAACCAACTTTCACTGTCCAAGTAATGAGATGACCAACTACACAAGGGTCTTCTGACACTTCAGAATATCAGGTACCACTGCTGACACACGCTTTACCTTTCTGAACTTTCCTTCTCCCATGTGAGGACAGGGCATATCTTGGAATACAGGATACACACTACTGAGCTATGACTTTAATCTATTTATTAAACATAATACAGTGACACATTTGAGTAGAAATTCTTCACAATAATCATAAAAATGACAATAAAAGTACAAACGGGACAATGCCAAGTAAGGTTGCTCAGGCAGACAATTATATTCCCCACATGGTTTCAGTTAAACAGTAATTAGATGACTGCTCTTTAGATAGCATTAACTAGTTATAACATTTTCTAATATGCATGTTGACTTTTCTTCTTTAAATTAATCTCATGGAGTCACTATTTTAAACTCCCTTCCCTTGAATTCCACTTACGAAATTCAGAATAGAAGGTTCTGAAGCTCTCAAAATATCATACAAAATTGCCTTATTTGAAGAACCAGGCCACAACACTCAATAAGCAAATCTAGTTTTCTGAGGTAAAAGAGTAACTGAAGAAAGCACACATACAAGATATTCTTTGTCAGAGATTTACACAGCTATGAGAAAACACTGGGAAGTTTAATAATGCAATTACTGGACTAATTTTTTGTCCCGCACTCTTGACAGAGCACCCCAATAAGCTAGCACACTAGAAATACACAGGGTAGAAATGCATCTATTATCGTTTTAAAGCTGTTAAATGTAAAAGTCTGTTCTTTGGGAATAATAGGAGTGTATTTTAGACCACTTGAAGTATCTTTTCTCCTGAAGAAAAATCAGAAAATTTTCACAAAACAGCTGACAGAACATGCCCAAAAGCTCAGAGTGTCCTACAGTCTTGAGTTGTATGGGATGTTTTTTTAAACTATATACTAGAGTTCTATGGATCACTAGGGGCTTTAACTTTCACATCACTTGCACTTATTAAAGAGGAAGAAAAATAAAGGGAATATAACGGGAAGATAAGAGAATTTAATTATTTCTTAAATTACCTCACCAAAGAAAAGATATTGAGAAAACTTAATATTGATATGAGTTTCTCAGCAGCCTACTAAATTAAATGGGATCAGCTTCTAAAATTTTAAAACAGGATTTTTCGGTTGAGAGGATTTAGGTCTAAACTGGCTTCTTATTTGAAAGAAAAACCAAACCCAACAAACAAACCTGCTTACTGTAAAAACAGGTGGTTGAGATAATGCTATCCATACAGGAACAGAATGATCTCTTGACACTTTAGATGGAGAAAAAAAGGCTTATTAAAAATATTCCTTTCCCTGTCTTACTAGAGGCATTAAATGCTATTTAAAGCTTTCTAGAAATGCTGCTGCAATCAGGAGACCACTTGAAATTGCTTCTTCCTGACATACTCCAAACCACAAGACCTGATATCACTACCCTTCACCATTCATAATCAAACCCTTCAGTAACAACAGCTCTCATGTTTCAGCACAGGTTTCAGAAAGAGGTCTAAACAAATCATTACTTGAGGGAATGAAGTCACACTTCAGTTCATCCATGTTATTCTGTATGGGCTGTGAAAGCAGTCACCTCACACTGACACCTGCTTTTGGAACAGAGGAAATTTTCTCAAGTTCTCATGATGTCTTTAATAAATGATTTCTGAAATTGTGAAATATCTTGATTAAAAAAATCCTCACTGAACTTGCATATGTCTGAGCTTTATTTTACATACTGTCAGGATATAAAGTTATAACCAAATGTTACAAAATAACATTGACACAAAATAATTGATACTCAATTGCACTTTATTTCCTCTCAGGCCTAAGTTCTCTCTTGCTATTGGAGGGCAACCATTTATTTGACCACAGGACAAAACACACACAGCAAGGAAACCTGACAGAGTATTTACTTCACAAATCAAGTGCAACAGAATTCTTGCTTATTGCAATATTACAAGTATGATTATGACTGAATAGAAATCTTTTAATCTTCTCAAATAAAAGAACCTGTGTGATCTTAGCCACAAATCTTTCCCATGTAGGCCATTAAGTAAATGCATTACTTAATAACACAAGATACAGGATTGTCAAGATAAATGATTGCACATCCTTTATTCTTTAGCATCACTTGCTCAATTTTCCAATTTTGCAATAAAATTGCATCTTAGCAGGTAAAATTCACATATCTCTTCCCATGGATGAGTTTGTAACACATTCATACAAGAAAATTCAACAACTTTAAGAAATTACTATGAAACCAAATAATATGCACACACACATCAATCACATTTTCAGTTAAAAATTAATTTGCAAAACCATAACAGCACTTGAATGATTTACGAAAGTTAATGCATGGTACCTAAAAAGTACTTTTCTACAGAGTGATTATTAGGCTTGGCCCCCCATTATTATAAGTCAAACCAAGCTTCCTTTTACCACACACTACACCTGCTTTCCTACTCTTGTTCACCTGAAGTAGCAGGCACGAAAGACTACTCTCTGATGCAAATAGGGCAGAAGGGAAAGAAAAGGACTTTATTGATCTACAGAAATCATGAGAGCAAAGCATTAGAAAGTTGGATCTTGGAAAGAAGAGAAATTTAAGACTAAGAAAAGGATACTTCTAAGTTCTGGTACATAGTTCTTCAGAAAAAAAATTATGTATTTCCTGTTGCTGTTGTGCAACCAACATTTAGAAGCCAAAAGATGAGAGCATCAATGACAGAGTTATCTCAGTAGGGTGCACTTTAATGCAAAATCTGAGAAACACTTTACAAAATGTACCTCAAGCCACAGTGGCTAATGCTGCAAAAAAGAAAACTGGTTCAACTGCGTATTCTAAAGAGCAAAGAGAAGGTTGCAGTTAGAATCCATAATTCAATGCATATTACTACAAGACAGCCTGCAGAGTTCCAAAGCTCTATAGGCATCAGAGC
>WAAG01092734.1:16948-35789 GCA_013390105.1 Tichodroma muraria
AGGAAATAAATGCTTCAAGCTTGTCAATAATATTCTTTAGGTAATAAACATAGAAATAGATAAAAATAGTTTCAAAAATATCTTTATCTGGAATACTCCTTTTTGATTAATTCAAGTTAATTTTGATTAACTTTACTACTTTTAACACATTTTTTTTTATACCAGCAAGGAACACCCTGTTTTATCACAAAAACAAAATAAGAGATAACTTACCTTCCATTAAGACTTTAGCATTTGAATCCTTTAGAAAACATCTAGTTAGATCTACAGCTGATTTCACACTGAGTTTGACTCAACTTTGTAGCTCAGTTGCCAGGAAGAACAAAGAATGTCTCCTTAAAAATATGCTTCAACATTTCCTCCTATACAACTCATAAACTCCAGAAATCAGACAATGAATTAAGAAGAAAATCTTCTTTCATTAGTGAGTAATGCATTTTGAATTCTTGGGGCTTGAGAAAGGAGAGCTACAAATGTGACTTACTATTTCAGAAAAAAACCTTCAGACAGAAGATCCAAACAAGATCCATTTTCTTCCCTTTACAGGAAACTTCCTTGTTTCAGCATCGTTTATTGATTTTGAAAGGTCAGTGGTAGAATCAGAGAGATTTAATGATAAATGTGAAGGTCTGCTACAAATGACTAATTTCCTACCATTCATGATTGTATTAGCTCCAGGTTTACTGACATTTGGGTGGACATTCTGGGAAGACTCTTCTACTGTTTTTCATTGAACCATGGTGTAGAAACCCTCTGCCTATGCTGACTGTTGACTCTGTTCTCACAGAACACTAAGGGTTAATGCAGGGATTTTATTTTTTTTATTTTTTTATTTTTTTATTTTTTTATGGTATGAGTTGTAGACTTAATCCTGCTCATAACTGTGCAAGCAATCAGCCCTTCTGAGGGTTGTATTCCTTTGAGGTTGTTTCCTTTCTGAGAAATGTACTTGGAGGAGAGGACAACCTCTCTTGGTTTTTGAAAATTCACGGCCAAACTCACAATTCCTAAAAACAAATTCTCTTAAAGGTGAACCATAGAGTAGGAAGAGGATGACAAGAACAAGACAGAGAACCCTGGCAAATACATCAGCACATCAGTGCAAGGAAACAGTGGGAAATTGTGCTGGATGTAGACAGAGAAATGGAAGGGACATCCAACCAACAATGTGAACCTGGGGGCTGGAAGGTAAAAGGAAAACTAAGGCACACTCCCCAGCAGCTTCACTGCTCTGCCAATGCAAAACATCTGTAAGCCCAGCCCAACAGGCCAATTCCTCCTGGCTCCCTCACAGTGCTCCAGGTTGACACTTTCTAAGGTGCACTTTCAAATGCATATTTGGACATATTTCAAATATGGACACATTTCAAATATGTCCATAAATACATAAATAGTAAAGATGAAGAAAACTTCATTTTGAAGTTTCCTTTTCAACTCACTGTGAGATAGCGCGGGGCAAGATTTTCTTAAAGTTTCCTGTGGAGACATCATCAATCGGAAAAGAAAAAAAAAGTAAAAAAACCCCAACAAAATAAAAAAAAAACCTGAACTCTCTGCTGCAGTTACATAAAGGGAGAACAATCAATATTTTAAAGAACTCATTAGATTGTGATGACAAGAATATACTATGAATCCCAGAAGTGCAGGTGAGGGTCTGGGTTAGCAGTTTCCTAGGACACAGCATTGGAGATAAAAATAAACAAACAAACAAATAAATAAATGAACATGTAAACATATAAATATATAAACTTCTCACTTTAATCCTCATTTCTTCCACCATCAACTCCAGAAACTTTTCTTGATATCTGAGAGGCACGGTTCTTACTAAATTCTGCAGCTTTGCCTAAAGTTTAAATAATGCTGAAAAAAAGAAAAGCCTCCTTCCCTGTTGAAACACAAATAGTAATTTCCTCATTGAAAAGTGCTCCAAGGTACAGTTTGTACCCACTACTAAAATTTAATACTTCTAGAGACACTACATAATCATAGAATCATAGAGTGTTAAGGGGTTGGAATGAATCTTTAAGATCACCTAGTCCCCAGATTTCTCCTTCATGGAAAGTCACAGTTTAGTGGAAAAAAGTCTAAAATAAAATGAAAATATTAGAAATTATACATGTCTACATAACATGTATATGTTTCCATCTTTAGGCATGGAAGTTAGCAGCAAGCATTGCCTGATAACAAGGCACCATGCCCATTATCTAGGCTCAAATAAACAGAAATTCCTGCATCTTTCCAGTGACAGCTCTCCATCCACAGCAGAGTTACCAATAACACAGAGACTCTGTCTGCTAAAATGATTGTAATCACTAACTCAGCTTGGTAACACGTTAAACATCTCGCCAGCAATCAGACACAGGGTGTTGAAGCCTCAGAGAGAGCTATTCAAATGTTTTTCTAGATTCATTGCTTCCTCTCTTCACTCAGGAAGAGGCCTAAACACAGATAACTACTTGAACATTTAAGCACAAGCTTCAGCTATCAAGCTGTATCTTTAACTGCTGGTACTGGGACACAACCATAATTTCCTTTGTGGATATGTCAATTCCTTTTAATTTTCCTTGGATTACCATAGGCTCCAAATGGAATATTATCTGATATTATTAATGGGAAAAACTTGACGCTATTTAAAGCATTGTACTTAGTGTAGGCAACAAAGAAGAGGCCATTTGAGAAAGAACTTTAAAATATCTCTCTTTATCAACAATTTCATCTCCAACACAGACATAATTTTTCTTAAAAAAAGTTATGACCACAATTTGCATTTCTTTGTGAGATCTGACACAACCTTGTGACAGACAACACATTTGAAAAGTCTCTTTTGCAATTCTCTTAAAAACATTTTTCTAATCATCAATACTTTTATTTTAAAACTACAATTTCTTTAAAAAATATTACATTTAGAAATATTTTACTTCTTGACAAAAGAAAGAATTCTGAAAATTTTACAGGTGAAGAAAGCTTCAAAAACATTTGGCTTTTTTTTAATGTCATTTCTTATAAAGATAAATCCACATGGATACTTCTCAAGTCTTCCTACATTCTCAAATCTTGAAGTGATCCATTGGAATGAACGATACCCACCTACCTGAGATGATGAATGATATGAATGATACCCACCTGATTCAGATCTGAAATTCAAGTCTAAGTCAGAAGCTGTCCTTTACTTCCAATCTGGTTAAAGACTAAAAATAAACTTTACAAGTTTGCACTTGGTATTCTACACTGATATGTCTCTTTCTTCTCCCTCACCTCCAATGCAAATGTTTTAAAATCTTTAAAGTCACCAACATTTTTACAGACTCAGCATCTGAAAATCTAGGACTATTTTTTGTGCTGTATGCCTCTTCACCCTGGTTCTAGTATTAGCTTATAACTGTTTATTTGTAAAGAAGGAGATTTCTGAAGCATAGGTCAGTATATTATGTAAATATAATATGAACCGAAATAAATATATGTGATAAACTCAGTTCTGAAAAGTATTACTGGAAATGATTGGAAGTAGCATCAGACATTTTCGGAGCTCTCTCACAACATCTGTCCCTGGAAACATTTACACTACAGCCTGGAAAGTACAAAGCACAGATTGGGTCAACAGCAGACAGTCTGGATGAACAACATGTTTGTTTTTATTGTTTGACTGGCCTTGTGCAAAGGTGCTTGTGTGATATCTTCGTGTGCTCAAATAAACTGGAAATACAGCAAGGCTACATAGCTGGATCACCAGATCCGACTCCAAGGAAAGCATTTAGAAGGTTCAACAAGCCTTGTAAGACAGGAACAAATTTCAGTATTTACCAGTTGTCTCTACCCAGTGTGAAGAAGGGCTTCTCAGAGGTTTAACTACAGATATGCTTTAAATCAAAGCAATCTTTCTTATGTGTGAAGTTGCTCTCAGCCCTTGCATGCAGGAGGTAGATTTGAGGGGAATCTGAACCCTGAATGTCGTGGGTTTTCTACTGTTCTTTTAAGGAGAATCTCATTATCTTTACAGTCAATAAGGTACAAGGGGTGGTGATATGCACAACATATTGTGGCCAAGATGAAAATTAGCATTTCAAATAGCTGGAGCTATTGTACTCTTAACTAGGCCTGTTTAACCCATCATTCAAGCAAGGGAAATAAAACAGATGAAGGGCTTTGGCAATTTTTTTCATGGAAGTCGATTCCATAGATGGTGTCTGCTGTAACTAAGATCTGGGTGTCCCTTTAGCCAGTGTAGCAGCCGTGCTTTGGGAAGCCACAATGCCATCCTCGGCTGTGGCTATGAGATAAGAACGCTGCCTAATGAGAACAGTTCTAGGAGAAGCACAAATGAGATTACTTGAAGAAGACCTTAGGTGTGCCAAAACATAGGCTTTTTTGTCTTGGGCTGTCACAGCTGGGAAGGCTTAAGCACGTGTATCACGTAGTTTAAAAAGGAGGTTGCAGAACAAGATTTTCAAGGACAGTGTCAGTGAAATGACACAAGCGTTGGACTTGCAGAAAGAGCCCAAAGAACTAAACCTATTAAAAAACTGGCACATTACAAATTTGCACTCTGTTCAGCAATTTGGCAGAATCCATTTATGACAGATTTCATGCTGGGGATTGAGTCCAAGAACGACTCCTCCCCTAATTATGAACTGAATCCCCCTCCCATTTCTCTTTTTTTTTATTATTTATTTTTTAATTTTTTTTTAATAATAAAGAAAAGAAAACAAAACAAAGCAAAATAAAATAAAACCGCTTTGTTTTGACTTGCGAAGAAACACGAAGGATAACAAAGGGCAAGGGAGTGGGTCTCCCCACCAGGATACCTTACGAACTGGAGATTTTGGAGACAAGCAGGAAGGCGGGGTTGGAGGCACCAGGCTGGTGGAATCTGAGAGTGTCACGGAGGTGAAGCGCGGTCTCCGAAGGGGAGCCGGGCTTCCCAGGCAAGAGCAGCCCCGCTGGCTGGTGGCCAGCTGGCGTTGGCATGGGTGCTGCGGCAGATGCTCGTTTAAACTTCCACCCTGAGACTTGCTGGAAGAAAACTTAACGGCAGTAGGTAGGGGAAGATGGGAGGGATAAAATGGGGAAAAAAATCGTAGGCGGACTGGAGACTGAAACAAACTGGCTGCGGTACAAACGAGCCTGAATTGTCAATGTGCAGCTGATGGTCCTTGGTCCCAACTGTCCCTTTGGCTGCCATCATTTTTATCTTTGGGTCATTATAACATAATACATCTGACCAAGTTACCAACTTTCCCTTTGTTCTTACATAGCAAATTGATTTTTGGTTTTGCATCTATGGCAATACTTTGACCAAATTGTTTTTTGATTACACAGGAAAGAGGGAAAAAATAGTATTTGACAGTGTGAACCACCTATCACGTCATCTTGGAAATAGTTTACCAAGTTCTTCCAAAAGCCTAGTTTAAAACTGACTCTGTATGTCAGGAGATTCTTGATTGCCATGACAAAAGTAAATTTTATTTCACCTCTACCTGTGTCATTACAGTTTGATGTGAGACTTGAAACTAAGAGCACGGACTTTGGAGGGTTCTTTAATTTAGATAAATTACAGCAGGAGCTTAAGATCAGCTGCAAAAGTATAATCCAATGTATCAGCACAATTTTCAAGAGAGTCTATGTAGAGTGGAAACTTTAGTCCAGGATTTTTCATGCATTTTCCATAGAAATTTCCTGCCTGAATTTTCACATGTGAAATTATGTTTTAACTTACATGGTACTTTTTCCTCCAAAAGTATTTTCTTTATATTTATTTCATTTTGTCATTTAATTTCATGATGAACACCAGATACAGAGTCTAAAATCTAATAAGAAGAGTGAATACAAGGCACTGTTACTAGGAATCTGTGGGGTACCAACCTAGTGATCCCATATTGAAAGATAAATTGGAATATATGTAATTATGCAGAATATTGAACCATGCTGCTATGATAGAGTGGTATTTGTCCACAGGTATTAACTACAAAGCATTATCAATAAATAATTATGTGTATTGTTAAGCAGAAAATAAAAGTATAAAAACAAAATAAAAGCATAAAATAAAAATGTATTCCAAAAGAAATTTTCCATACTTACTGTTCAAATAGAACTCCACTGGTTTCATTTTCAAAAGGTAATACTTGTGTTGGCCTTTTCTAAGCTCTAATGTATAGTATGGCAATGTATTCTTTATATTGAACTGCTAGCTAAGGCTACATGTGGTAGTTTATTACTAACCTCTCCAAAGTTTTTCCTAGTTTGGACACAGGAATGACTTACAGAGTTCCTACCCTCCCTTTCATTTTCATGGGACAGCAATAGAAATATCAGAGGCATGAATTACAGGTTTGAATGACTGCATGTGCAAGTTTTCTGTTTATCCAGACCGTTTCAGTAATCCTGGGAGTTATTGCAAATATTTGTCCCAGGAGGACTCAGTGGGAGGTGAAAGTCTAGGAGGAGATGTGGGAGCTGTAGGAAGAAGAGGACCAAGGAGAGGACAACCTACTGTTGTCTGTAATGGTTAATGCTGAGGAAGAAGCAGATGGAGATTGTCCTGGTTTCAGCTGGGAGAAAAACACTGATATGTTTTAGCTGCTTTAGGAACGCTGTAATTGCTGCTACGTGAGTTAATCAAAATTACCTCCAGCCCTGCCAGTGCAATGCCAGCTCCCTGGAACTGTGATGTCGATTAACCGTGGGTGTTGTCTACTATTGATCATTTTGGTATGAAACTCCCAGCTACTTGGGAGGGCACAGGGCTCCCAGGTAAGCTAGGTAGGTGAGGTACTCACCATCATTCCCACTGCCGCATGTGAGCTTGGATTAACTAATCTAGTTAGTTTACAGGGTCAAACATCTTAGTGCAATGAAAGCTTTGTGATAGTTTCATAATGCAAATGAAAAAGCTGTTGATTTCTGAAGCCAAGAGCTAACAAGTGCTACTGGTGACTGAGTCAGGTTTGTTGTAATCTTTACTTTGAAGATATGCTGGAGTTCTCCAAGGTTAATGAAGCACTTGTGGGAGAGCTTTTCTTCAGACTTTAGCTCTGTTTTATTCTTGATAGAACTATTAACTTCTACACTAACCTTTCTACTTGTTACTATTACACACATTCTGCCCACTAAAGGTTTATATTGATTTTTGCCAGGCAGTGCTTATAAATTGTAGGTTTAAATACACGGGGTTTTTTGGTTCTGTTAGCATTGAGTGGGATACAGTCAGACAATGATTAATTTGTAGATTTTAATTTATTTTAGATATATATTACAGTCACTTTTGGCAACACCATTGTCATTAGGTTTTGTTTCTTGAACCATTTGCTCTAATTATTCCAGATATCTTTTTAATTGCTATAGTTTCCAGTTAAGAAAGTGAAATTTACAAGATATGATGAATAGCGTTAGCAAAATACGTTGAGATACTGGAAATTCTTCTGATTCTTCCAAATCTAGGACCTGAGCTATGAAGAATGGTGCCAATGGGACAGAGAACCAACAGTTCTTGCCCTCTGGAATTTAGCCATGCATTAGAAAATCCTGTATTCTCCTTTTAACATTTTAATCTCCTACCCCTTCATTTTGTTTGTTAAGTTTTCACATTAAGATTCCAAAGAAAGGTACTTTTATGTCATTTAAAAACAATATGGTAAACGAATTAGAAAAAAAACAACCTGTAGGATTATTTCTAAATTTTAGGGGTTTAAAAAATTTTATTCTCATTTAATTTTGCCTTTTTATTTTCAAGTATTTATATACCACTGTGTTGGTTTTGCACAGCCTGGTTTTTGGTAGCAGGGGGGTCACAGAGGTGACTCCTGTGAGAAGCTGCTGGGAGCTTCCCACACGTCCAGCAGAGCCAATCCCTGATGACAGGAACGAAGATGGACACGCTGCTGACCAAGTCTGGGCCAGTTAGAGAGGTTGGTAACACCTCTGTGATAACAGATTTAAGAAGAAAATCAAAACAAAGGGGGCACAGTTTCTTCTAGCCAGAGAAGAGGAGGAGGTGACAACATGTGAGGGAAACAACACGAGGACACCAAGGTCAGTGGAGAAGGGGCAGGAGGTGCTCCAGGTGCCAGAGCCGAGATTCCTCTGCGGCCGTGGTGAGACCATGGTGAAGCAGCTGAGCCCCTGCAGCCATGGGGATCCTNGTGGAAGAGTGACCCACGCTGCAGCAGTTTTGGGAGGACTGTCTGCCCATGGGAGGGTCTTAAGTTGCAGCAGTTTTGGGAGGGCTGCTGCTCGTGAGAGTGGAACCACACTGGGGAATTTGGGGAGAACTGTCTCCCATGGGAAGGGACCCCACAGTCTCACAGGGGAAGGACTCTTCTCCCTGAGCAGTGGAAGAGAACTTTGGGTGATGAACTGACCAAAACCCCCACCCTGCTGTCTCCCTGTGCTGTCGACAGGAATGAGGGAGGAGTTGGTGGGAAAAAGGTGTTTTTAAGGGCTTACTTTACTTCTTATTATCCCCCTCCTGATTTTGTTAGTAATAAACTTACTTTGTGCATCTAAATTTTGTCTGTTTTGCTCTTGGAGTGTTTTCTCCTGGCCCCCATCTCAACTCATGAATCTTTATTTTAATTTTTTTTTTCTTTCTCCTCTGCCCAGCTGTAGCAGGAGAGGGTGAGTGAGCAGCTGTTGTGGGTGCCTGGCATTTGGCCAGTGCCAAGACCTACATAGTTGGTTATCCTTCTTGATTTCCTTCAGTCAGTAGCTTATTTCCCTTTCTTCTCTACTTGAAACCCTGAAGCACTACAGCTATAAATATTTGGTGAGTGAAATGTTGGTTTTATCTGACATTTTGAGCCAAAGATTACTTTTTTGGTTTTACTGTTTTTCTGTTTCTATTTTCCAAACAGAAAATAATGTTCTCATCAGAGCCAATTTGTTGTTGGAAAATACAAGAATAAATCAGGGGAGAGAGTTTTTCCTGGGATTTTTTGATGACTGTTTTTTTAACCTCAGTGTAGGCAGTCAGTGAAAGCAGGCTGCGGGTAAAGTATATTAGGCTGGTTGGAACCCTTGTGCTTTGCAAAATTACTTGTAGTTTTCCTCTATGGGGATTTTACATCAAGGCAGTTATTTCAACACCATTGTTTTTACAATGGATGGTAATAAAAGCTTGGATATTTCCCTGTTTGATTAGGAAAGAAACACATATACCCAGTCCTGGGACCTGAGCATGTTACCACAATGAAGACGCTTGGAAATTACTTTCCATTTTAAGAATTACTAATAAAAGAATTCTTTGCATTATGGGTCAAATTTCTATCTGTGTATTCAGGCTTGACTCCCTTGATTTGATTGCTCTATACATTTCAGAAATCATTGTAGCTTTGAACAAGATTTGCTTTCAATAAGACATTATTCATGTCTGCCCAAGAATTAGGCTTTGAGAGATTTGTACTAATATTTTCTATTATGTTGGTCAACAGGGTGGCATTCTCTAAGTTTCACTTTGATATTCAGATTCAAATATTCACAACAAAAATATGAATGTCTCATGATTGCAGCTGTGCAAATAGCAAGGGATTACACCAACTTTGAAGTTGGATTCTGTTGTTACTCTTTTTATTATTCATTTCCCTGTGAACAGTAATGGCAGGAATGTGGGGAACTTGCTAAAATTGACAGACAATAATGTATATTCACATCTGAAGTATTTACCATGGCAAGTAGCTCCTATGCAACAGCGTATGTACGAAACCAGCCCTGCCCTAGAGTCTCAGGACAGCTGCCTGCCACTAATATATATTTAGTAAATTGAAATGGACAAATGGGTACCACTGCATCAATGCACTGTTTGACTGCTTAAAGCAGCCAGAGCTTCATTCAGCATGGGAAGAGTATCTGTGCTGGGGTCTCACAGAATCCCTTAGAAGCAGTACCATGCAGCAGCATCGCATGCATTATTCTGTGGCATCAGTGTAGTGGAAGAAAATTAAATGTAAACATTTCCTGTAAGCAGCAAAAAAAATCTAGCATTCAACAATTTAGGTCATGATCCCTCAGTCAGAAGGAAATAAGTTGTTTTTTTTTAAAATCTGGTATTTGTGAGCATTGCCAGAGGATGAGAGTAGCTGGATAATTGAGGGGGGAAAAAGGTTAATGTATCCTAATTAAATTACCTGAGCTTCTACTTATCTTTCCCTAAAAAAAATAATAATAATAAAAAAAAAAAGTCTAAGTATTTTCTTCATTCAGTAAATGCATCACATAGACAATTAAATATATAGGAAGAAAATGACCCCATCAGCTTGAGAAATACATTCAGAAATAACATTTTAGATGTGTAATGGCAGTCCACAGGCAAGAATTTGTCAATAGATAATATTTGCTGGGCAATTTTGAGTAGGAAATACAGTCTTAAAATTGATGTCAATTACAAGCAAGCTAAGAACAAAGAAGAATTAAATCCATTGAATTAATATATTAATAACGAAAATATTTGTGCTTTCCTCAAACCAGCCAAAATTTATCTCAAAAACAAGATCACACTTACTTAAAGGATTATGAACCACAGAACAACTTTTCAGCAAACTGCAACAGCATCTGAAGCAGAGCAAAAAAGCATGAGACCTTAATATAGTGTAATACTTCATAATACTTCACAGTGATAGTGGTAGCAGCTGTAAAAATAAACCCACCATCCTAGTCAAGAGAGTGATTGAGAATTCAGTGACGGGCTTTTCCAAGAACTAAGGCAATTCCATATTGCTAAAGTAGAAACCAATTTAGCATGAACTAGCGAGGAAGGAAGTTTTCTTAAAAGTACCCCACCCCACAAACTTTGTAAACATCAAACCAATGTGAAATGTAATGTCACAAGTAAAGGCCTAAAACACAGATTTCAACTCTGTTCAGGAATAGACAAGGGCAAAATATGGTTCCAAGCCAAGCAATTTTCACTATTAAGAAAGCCACTTTCTTTTAATGGGAAAATAACTGGGTTTAAATTGGAAGATAAAAGCACTGCATATGTATACACACAGATGAATAAATACATTTATATTTTACTATGATGCAACTCATTATTCATTATACACTGAACAACATTTGAGTTTCCCTCTAATCTATTCTCCATCTATGTTGTACCTTCCAAGCTCTTCAGTGGTAATCCTCCTCTTCCCAAAGGATGCCAAGAGGCATCGTCATACACTATACAAAATGGAATCCTGTGAACATGAACAGCAGAAGGTAAATCTTCAAAACTGAGGTCTAATGAATCAGGGCTCTGATTCTTCTAGAGACTGTATGGAACTAATTAGGATATAGTCTTTTTCAGCTGAAATTCCCAAATTTTGCCCCCAAATAAATAGAGAATTTTTGATTCTAAATATGTTTGTCAAGTGTTTTTAGATCTCTTTTTATATTTAGCTATTTAAACACAGGGTCATTGCAAAGTGAGAGGTGAAAGCGAGTTTGACTACTGCTACTCCAGATCCTTATAAGAAATTTTATACAGGCTGTGTAGTCATATGAAAAATGTCTTTTTGCATAAATAATGAGTAAAGGCCATACATGCTTTCAAAAATGTATGATGTAAATTGAGAATATAAAGAGAGGCAACAAATTGTTCATGAGTAATGGTAATGTAGATAAAAATATTTCCTCTGAGCCTCTTTTGAACTGCAATGGAGAATTTTTAATACAGTTAATTCTTCTTGAGGCCCGAAAACCCAAACACGACCATGAGGTTCAAATATATAATAATGTTTAAAAGCAGAAAAAGAGTACAAAAACCAAAATGTGAAACCACCCAGATAACAGAAGATGAAAGAATTGGAAAACCTTAATAGAAATGAGAATTAAAATGGACAGGCAAATTATTTCTGTGTTATTACCCTAAACAAAACACTATAGCAGAAACATTATTTTAAATGGCTCAGTTAAAGCAATTTGTAACTCATCTAACATTTACATTTTCCAGCCTGGAATTTCAGTGTCACTTAAGATGTTACATACCTCATCATTTTTACCTTTTTCATTTAGATTCCTAAATAACTACAAAAAAAAAAAAAAATAGTGGTTTCCAATGTATTCAGTCCTAGAGAATGCCAGGCTCCAACACTCAGTCCCAAACACATCAGTCAGGAAAAATTTATATCTGCCACTCACACGCCAGGCTCCATGCCACAAAGTGCTGCTCCGGCTACGTGAGCTTTAACGTCGCCGTTCCTTTAACTCGCCTTTTGCCAAAAGATTTGATTTTCATGCAAAAAGCCTGAACTGCACGTCTCGGGCATGCACAGCTGCAGCACTGCAGCAGCAGGAGCTCTGGCTGGTCCGAGCGTGGGGCAGTCCCCCGTGCAGGGCTGGAGGGGCTCTGCCCCGCGTGGATTGCGCGGAACCGTCACGGAGGCGGCCGCGCGATCCCCGAAAGACGAGCGCTGATATCATAAAAATCAGCACGCTCAGTAACTGGCACCAGTGCTGACAGACCTGGCAGAGAGGCCAAAGATGCGATTGACCTAAAGACTAAACAATGCTGTTTTTTTCCAGCGGAAATGCTCCCTTTAGATCAGGGCTGAGATACGTTTAGCGCGGCAGTGGTTCTCCGTGACACAAAGCTCTTCTCTATAAAAATAGCCTTAAAATAAAAGGAAGAGCTGCAAAAGCTGACCTAAGAAATGGATGTGACTAAGCCAGATTCTTTATTCATCCCATTCATTATTCAAAGACACACACACACACAAATATACGTGCACACGTTTAAATATAAATTAATTGAAAACTAACCTAGCTAATTTTGACCCAAATTATAACTGCCTATCTGATTTCCTTCTAAACACAAACAAAGCACCTGAGCATATTGACAGCATGCTGGTGCATGCAAGAACAGTTCTGTTCTCAGCCATGCCACCTTAACTCTGGAGAAACCCCACAGATGTCAATGAAATGGTATTGGATTTGTAATGGGGTGAGAACAGAATATTGCCCAGCATATCTTTTTTTTTTCTTTTTTAGTATTTTTTTTTAAGCAAAACATACAGAAGAAATCTTCTTTTGCTCTCCTGGTATCAATCAATGACTATTGCTCTGTTAATGTATTACAATAAAATATCTCAACAGTGCATTGAGCTGGTTGACTGTAATATATCAGCAGATCAATGGCTTGCAAAAAGAAAATGGTCAAATGCAAGACAACTTCTCCAATTAGATAATTTTCAAAGATTTCACATACTGAATTCATAATGACTTAAAAGAAATGAGTCAACAGCATTAACTGACTAACTGGAGATCTCACAGTTTTTTCCAACTGTTATACTCCTTCTTGTTCCCTCATTATTAAAACCAAAGATAATACCTATTTAATTAATTTAAGGATGCTTGTATCCAGGTCTGCAGCTTGGGCACCTCCTTGCTGTTAAGAGATTTCTACCCACTGAAATAAACCAAAACAATACAAAACAAAAAGAGAAAGTAGCAACACAGAGAAATGGAGGTCTGCAGCCCACATCCCCAGGGAAGGAATTTTCAGCCCTTTTGTATGTCCTGGGTTACTTTCAGGTTTCATTCATTTCCAGAATCATCCTGTGTCACCTTAAAGAGAGACAGGTCAATTCTTTTTAACTACGTTTTCATTTGTCTGAAATATCTTTCAGGTCTGTAATCACACCTACACGTGGACCTGATGGTATTTACAGAGGAGACATGTACATATTTGTTTGTATGCAAGTGGACATCTGAAGGCATGAAACAAGAAACTGTCCTCCTAACAGGTATGATTTCTTCCACCTCCCAAAAATTAAAATCCTTCTTGTGGGTGAAATTGTTCAAATGAAAAAAAAAAAAAAAATCGGTTAAATTTTAAAAGCCAGAGCTAAAAGCTTTGCTCTGCATGCAGTTGTTCTACCGCAAAGAATTTTTTATTCATACATCCCTCTTTTTCATTGACATCATATATTTCTGTAATGGTGCATAATTAAGCATTGACAAATCAAAATCAATAAACATCTTCATTGGTTGGGGTGGCATCAGCACTTAGAAGTTCTGCCTATCGGGAAGCCCTGGGGTCTCAAAGATCAGATAATATATTTCAAGATATTGACATTTCTGATTTGTTCCTATCTCGGAATATAGTAAGGATAACCTCTCTGCTTTGCTTTGTTTTTGTGTTTTGGTTTTTTTTTTTTTTTTTACCTCATTGGGAAGGGAGAAGAATAAACAAAACCCAAAACCAACTAAACAAAAAAGCACTTAAGCTAAACAGTTAGACCAGTTCAGTGCAGTCTTCCCAAGTAATAGTCATTTTAGAATAAGATCTCCATGTAACAGATGTGTAAGGTGATGACTTGTCAAAGAACTAACAAGAGTAAGCGGAGAGTTGAGTTTTCCCACGTGCTGTGACTCACCAGATGGAGCTATCCAGACAGCTGTATTTACCTGGCAGTGAATGGAGAGGGCTACAAGAAATGCTCCGTGATCTTAAAGGCTTTTTTTCCAACCTAAATTATGTAATGATTCTATGAATCTGTATTGTGCCTTCTTTTAAGTAAGTCAAATCTATCTCCAGTAAAGTCCATTTTCTTTATCCAAACTTGTGCTTGAAGCACAGAAGCAAACAATAATCTCTAGTGCCAAAGTATTACAGACTTCATCTAATTACTCAAAGCTCAGAGATATCTTAATTGAGGTTTGATTTTTTTCTTTAAATGGTTACATATGCCACAACAAAACCCAAGCATGTTAGAAAATTACTCTTCTCTTCAACATGTTATTTCTGTTTCTGCTCAAAACAAGAAATTGCAAAACATTCATAAGAAAGTAAGCATAACAAACAAAAATATTTTCCCATTACTCAAAACAGGTAACACATTGGAAAACATCAAAGACCTGAGATGATCTAATTGAGCACAGGTGTACTATGAGGTCAGAAAAAGTGAAAGTTAGACTTGTCCATGCATTTTTAATCAGTCTCTCCCATTTGTTTGCTTTAGGATATGCTCTATTATTATCACCAACTATAATAGCAAAATTTAATAATCAAATATTAATAATTTGCATTTTTCAATGCTAAGTAATCTCAAAGGATTTTCCAAATAATTAATTCATTTTTACATCATACTTGTAAATAGAAATGAAACATTGTCTTGTCATTCTACATGGAAGAAAGAAACAAAGTTCATATAGAAAGTTAAGCCTGGGATTAGTTTCTATTTCTCAAATTCTGCTTACTGAAACTCAAACTACGAGTAATACTGAATTAATGCAATATAAAATATAGTGACACAACTGCATGTGTCGGATCTGGTACGATCCAGAAGTGCATGAAAGGAATTTATAATACACTGCTTGTCATACAACACAGCCTATCTCACAGAAGTGCTAAGAAAACTTGTATGTTATTACCATGCAGTACCTGACAAATAGTGTATGATTCCTTAATGACTCCTGAAGGCTTCACATCTTTAGTCACAACAAAGTCAAAGAGAAGTAAGGGTGTCATCAAAGTCATAGACAGGTTTAAATATGTTGTGGACTGCCAACAGATCGTGGGGTTGCCTCAAGCAAGCAAGTTTAGTTTGCTGACGTATGTTAGCAAAACATAACATCCCAAGCAATTGTCTCTCATGGACAGCAAATGAAGCATTAACCACCACAACTCTAGACTTCCAAAAGTTTGAGCTTCTAACTCCAATTCTCTCCCAATATTTAAATAAGGTCTTGAATACATAATTATTTGGTTTTAAAGGCACATGCCCACAAAATAATGTATCAGTTATACAGTGTAAGGGTCCTACAGCTTTCTATTATTTGAACGTTATGAGGGATAAGACTGTTGCCTTAAGTTTTGGCTTTCATATTTTCCAGATTCTGCACTGCATTAGTGTGTAACTCTGAGCTACATATAGTGTTAGCAAGTTCTCCTCACAGCTCAGTCAGACAGAACAATCCTTTTCCAGCCTGAGAGCCAAGGACACCACTGCAGCTTCAGGCCCAAAAAGTGTAAACAGCAGAGAATTGAGGAGAGCATAACCTGGAACTGTAATTGGACAATTAACCCCAATATGGAAATGGACCAAAACAAGTGTGAAAACTCATCACTCAGGATCCATCTTGGATCCATGACCAGGCTCTTGTACTGCCCATGGTGTTTCCCTTGAAGGTCTTTTAACTAATCCCTGCTTTATTCTTTAACACTCTCTAGCCTCTCTTCCAGGGAGCCTCCAGAAGGCATCAAGACAACTTGCCTAGAGCAGCAGCTGTGCAAAGCACACAGTGGACACCTCAAGACATGGAGGGCACGTGTCAGGATCCAGCTGCCCTACTCACAGGGGCACTGTGCACTTCCACAGGGACCCACAGCACCTCAGCACGAGGGGAAACACTGCTGTGCCACAAGGACCCTCGTCACCACAGAGGCACTGTGTGTTTGCTGCAACATTTGTTTGGTTTGCAAACATTTTTGTTTGATGCTGTGCCAAAAACACCAACACCTTCCCCTGTGATGTTTCCACTGAGGTAGCGATTTCTTCGTGTCAGACTGTTCTGCACTGGATGTGCCATGAGAACTGGCAGGTCTGAACAACACATCAGCTTCACCTCTACCTGTAGGATTAAAACCAAAACCAAACCAACAAAATAAAGAAAACCCACAAACAATTATATTTTTTTTCAGCATTACAAGATGGCTAGGCCAAATTCTACTCTATTTAAGCAATGTGCTCTACCATTTCTGACAGTTACTCCAGCATGACTGAGAGTAGAAATCAGGTTATTATTGTAGCCTTTGACAGAAAATGTTGTTAAAGCGATGTTGTCTTCAGAGCCTTTCATGAAATCTGTAAACACGTTTAACATTTCTTTGAATGGGAAATATGGCTTGTCAATCTATATTGACTCAGTGAAAAGAAAAGCCCAATATATTAAGCTTAGATCCTTCAGGCATTTATTTTCTCTAATGATTAACTTTACAATATAATTTCATCCTTTCACAAATCAATCACATTAATCATAAGAACTCAAAATGAATGTTTACACTGCATTTGTCTTCTGGTTTAATTCTTTTGGACGTTGCTTAACTGAGTAGAATTCAGTATGAGGAAAAACATAGCATAGGTACTGCTGCTAAATTAAGACCACAAATCTACTAATCAGAAGGAGTTACTGAGTCTTTAATTCAAGTCCTCTAGGGACTGAGGACTTAGAATAAGACCACCATCTTTTCTGAAATAGGGAGATTAGTAAAAAGTATGCCATGGTTATGCTTTGTGGAGATAAACCCATGGCCTATAATCTACAGTGTTTATAGCCCACACAAGGATGTTACTAGTCTTTCAGAGCACCCCCTTATGGACCGTGTGGAAGAAACAAGATAATCTCTACGGGGAATTTAGGACTCAGAAAGAAGCCAAAACTGTTCCTGTGTGGCTGTGCTTTCTCTGTGCTGTCCTTCTTTCTAGAGTTCAATCTCTATGTGGGCAGAGAAGTGGTCACTCCTAATCTGAATGTCATTGTGGCTTTGACCTTAATCCCTAAACTAAAGGATGAAAGCACAATGACTGCAACATTATTCTGGCTTCATAGTTAATTACCATAAAGTGCATATTAGCATACTATAATCATTAGTGGACAATTTTTACAATAAATGAGAAAAAAATATTCAAGAAAGCAGAAACAATATCCTGTGATACATACGAATTTTCATATGAGAAAGAACAGAAACATGAATGAGAAACAGGATTACAAAAATGAATAGTTCATAAAATCCAATAGTTTAGAAAAGATTCAAAAATTCATTAAGATACACATAACTCTATGCTAGCTCTGATGCTAGCTACCTGGTCTGATACCCATTAACCTGAAAGCTAATGTTCAAAAATGTTTTACCTTTTGACATCTAAACATTCTTGTGCTACTGCTAAAAATCAGTAAGAATTGCAGGATCATAACTGACTTAGGTTTTGAAATTTTCTTACTATCAATTGGTTTCTAACTGGATACTCCTTGATTTACTGCCAGAAATCTTCTGTGACTGCTCAGAAACCTTACCAGCTCCTAAACTCAAGGTCCCAGGCTCTCAAGCCCATCCCAGCCACACTGAACAAAGAATAGTTATTTTGTTTTGTACAGTATAAATGTAAAAAAAAAAATAAAAAAAAATTAGGAGTGTGAATTCTCAGAAAAACAGAATTGCTATTTTCCACTCAGCCTTAAAGGTAATAACAATGACATTTAGGGAGCCTTAGAAACAGTCATATTTGATGTGAGATTTCCAGCTGCATGACTTGATCAAGGTACTGAGGGGGACAAGGACGTGGTCTCTGTGCCTTCTGTCCTGTGTGGGGTGGTGCTCGACCCTGCTTCCTCACTGCATTTTTCATGGAAAAAATCCCTTCTAAGCCTTTAACCCTGATAGGGAGCTTGGATGTACCTTGCTCAGAATATTTAAAGTTTATTCTCTGGAGAAATTAATGCTACTGATCACAAAATCACTGGCAGTAATTTATATGCATGCATTATTTGTCCAACACTTGTGCAGTGCCAAAAATTCCGTAAAAAAGCCCACGACAGATTTGAAAGGATGAAGAGCTACTTTTGCTAAGTAGTTGTTTGCTAATTTGGTCTCACAGAGTTGGTCCTTGTTGAAAAAGGTCCAAAAATTAATGAAGATGCTCCACATGATGTCCCTAAGTTCTCTCACATGGGACACACTAACACTTCACACAGTTTTCCTGCTGCTTCACTGATACGGGGCCAGACTCCGGGCTAGGTGTGTCTCTGGATGTCTTCTCAATGATGGCAGTGATTTAAGTGGAGGTTATAACTGAGAACCAATTTGCACTCAATTTTACTTGAAAATGAACAAAAAACCAAGACAATACTTGAAAAAAACCCAAAACAACAACAA
>WAAG01092736.1:1277-11606 GCA_013390105.1 Tichodroma muraria
GGAAGTTACAGTTATAAATATTAGGAAAAAACACTTGCTGTAAGTGTAGTAAAACACTAGAATGGGTGCACAAATCTTCACGCTTGCAGATACTCAAAGCATGACCGGACAATACCTTGGGCAACCTGGCCTCAGCTGGCACAGATTCAGAGATCTCCACCAACATAAATTATTCTTTTTCTGTGTCTAAGCACCTTGCCTCATGCAGATTTTACATTAAATTTGAGTACTTATTTCTAATGCCTCTTTCAGCTCATTGNCATTTGTAACAAGAAAGGAGAAATAGCTAAGCCAGTCTGAAGTGGAAAAAGCTGTACAGCCACACCAAACCAGCGAGGGGATACCTTTTAAACACTTAGGAAAAAAGTGTTCTGTCTTGAGTGATGCATATCTGAAATAGGCTAAGCAAACACCAATACAATTTTTTACTTCCTCAGACATGTCTTGGTTTATTCTCCTGGCAGTCATTTTTTGCATGTCTATATCTCACTGTATCTAAAATCAGCTAGGAAAAGATGAGAACCCTTTGAAGACAGAAGCAAAGAACTAAACATTGTTTCTATTTAAAATAAAAATTTCAATTGACATTTCCTTTAGAGCCAGACAGGAGATAATCAGTCCTAAATAAATAAAAAGCATTCTTGCTTAGCAATAGTAAAATTAAAAAAAGAAAATCCTAAACTGCATTACAAAGGAATGCATTGCTGCTATGAGGACGGCACAGGAGAAAAATCACTGTCAGCATGAACTGAAAGCATGTCCTTCTCCTCTTAAATAACTTTACCTGGCACTGAAATAGCAGAAACCCCTATTTACAACTTTTTCCAGCAAGAAAAAAGGCAATGCAATGGTATCTTGATAATGATAAATCTCCTTTAGACCATCACTAATCTCAAAAGCCCAGAACACAAAGATGAACTTCCACAATTTTCTCCAAGATGTTTCAAGTCATGTGCTACTCAATCCAGCACTTTGCAGAACTTCACAATAAGGGTTTAGAAACCCCTTTTGAGGCTTGTTATGTAACAATGAAAGAACAAAAAGCCACATGCCACTGGGCCACTTTTATTTCCTGCTGTGGTAAAAATGACTGAAGTAACTCATGGAAAACAATATGGTGACAAAGTAAAACGCATTCCTTTGTGAGCAAATACTATTGGGAAACACATAGAAAACACTGCTAGAGATTTGAAGAAACAAGCCATAGAAAAAATTTTGCAGTGTGGCAAGTCTGCTGTATGGCAGAAGGAAAAGTACAGATGCTTTTTTCACATGTCTATGCTTATGATACTTGCTAGATTCTGTTTCAATAATGAAGTACTTGTTAGACACCAAAGAAAAGATGTACCAGTAGAGAAACATTCTCAACAAATTACTTCTTTCTGTAACAAAGACAAAAAAACTCATTGGAGGAGAATCTTCCCAATAGTAGACAATTACTTTAATAAAAACAATGCTTTATGGAAAAACCATGAAAGTAAAACCACTGAAGCAGCAGCTGCTCTGACCACAGCAAGAGATTGCAGGGTAAGGTTACAGGGATAGCATCCCACCAGAAATTCATCACTGCCTCATTCACAGACAATTGTAGCAAAGATGGATCCAAAAGCCCCCAGGTGAACCAGAGAATATCATCAATATAGAGTTTTAATCGGTCAAATGTTTAGCACAGTTATGGGGTGGAGAGCTACCATGAAAAATCTTCTGTACCACACAGATGTGTGCTGATTATCTCATGGTAAAGCACTGAAAAATTGACACAGATGAGTTATGCATGTTTATTTCACAAAGATAAGTCATCCAAATTTGCTGCCCTTTTCTGTGATGACAAGTCAGTGCCAGCAGTATGCTGCTGAGCAGATATTGAAAAGAACCCAACAAACCCAAACCCAACCACATTCAAACTATCCCTCCAAGATAAAGTCATTCTACGAACAGATAACTGCTTTTTGAAGGAAAATTGTGGTATGGAGACAACACTTTGAAAATTAAGTATTTCCACCATTATGTGATTTTATTGCCAAAAACTACTTAAGTGTGTCAACTATAAAAAACCTTTCACATCTTGTACACTTAAACTTGGGAAGAGATTTCTCTAACATGCTTAAAAAGCTTTCAAATTCAGAATTCCGGTGTATTTTGCAGCCATTTGCTAAAAATATCAAAATGCAATACCTTCCAGTTAATCTGCACTAACAACTGATTGACATCAGGGAAGGTGGAAACTTACTAGCTAAATTTATCATACATTAGTACATGCAGCCAACAATACACTTCCTTTTGGATCTGCATATCTGTGTGAAAGATCTTTTTCAATCACAACCGCCAT
Source organism: Tichodroma muraria (assembly GCA_013390105.1). Taxonomy (NCBI): domain Eukaryota; kingdom Metazoa; phylum Chordata; class Aves; order Passeriformes; family Sittidae; genus Tichodroma; species Tichodroma muraria. Next base: position 3,607 of record WAAG01092736.1, read on the forward strand.
TAAAACCAAGGACTGAAATAAACTGAACTTAGAATGAGACCTTCAAAGACCTGCATAACAAAATGTTACACTGAGATTTTAAATAAGAAAGCCCACTGAATCAACATTACTGTCAGTAAAAAAATACTATTACTAATAAGGCTTTTAGTGACAGTAAAAATTGCTTTGGACAGGTTATCAAATATTTATTAAATACTTTTAATTTCACCTTTAATATACCCTTTTTAAATTGTGGTTTTAGCGTATGTTTTACAACTTACAAAAATTAGTACAGTAGTAGATGTAGATATATACATACAAACTATAAATAAACGTGTATGTTGGTGGGAGCTCAAAAATATTGAGCTGATGTGGTGCATGATTCAAAGCTGGAAGACCACTGATCTACGCAATCAAAAAAACAACACTGCCAGATAGAAGACTACAGAGAGGTTTTCTTTGTTGCCTTTCTTACATATAGTAACCCTTTACTAAACATGAAAGCAAAGCTAACTACAAGTTATATAAAATCATGATGCAAATGTTTAATCGCGAACTACAGCTGCAATAAGACAGAATGCTAAAACTTCTGTTAAGTTTTAATAAAATGAATGATGAAACATTCCTAAGCCCTTGTAAAGGTTTGCCTCACTAGGAAAGTATTTGGTTTTCTTCTTCACATTTTTTTTTAATTATAATTTCAGGGTTATAGATCAATTCATGATATGTTTTCATAAAGTAAAGCTATTCTGTACAGGCAACGTCTTAGAACTTATATGACAAACTCTAGTTACTGCTCCAAAATGGTAGTTCCATTGTCAGAGTACCAATTCCTCAAGAGACAACACGAAGAAAAAAATTCTTACCTGTTCAGGCTTTTATGATCACTTAAATAGTGCAACTCAGTTTCATCCATTCAGCTAGTCTGAATGTAGTCTCAGATTTCAATTCATCTACTCATGTTATTAATAAAAAATAAGAAAACTCCCTGCACTGACAACTATCCCTTTTATGAAAACCAGTTATTACCTTGCCCTTGCCCATTTATTTCCATAACAAACACTGGTATTTAGCAAGACAAGAGAGTCAGTGAAAAGCTATTTTTATTAATATCTGAAGTTGCAACAGAAAAGGAAAGCATTAAGATTTACTATCTTTCCCTGAGCTTTCTACTCAGAGATTCAGAGTGAAAAGATTGCTGCAGGATGGCCAGGGGCATTTCTTTACCTGCAATGATCTCCATAAGCACAGCATCCTCGCTGGTAGTACCTGCACACCATGGTAGACTGACTGGTGGAGAGGTCATGGGAGTAGCGGCAGTTGTCTCCTTCCTTGCAGACTCCATGCATGAAGTATCTGTAACAGAAGATAACGGTGAGTTAAGGAGAAGCACTGAAGCTGCAGAAGTGTTTGGATGACCTTGTTATTCTATAAATCAAGGTATGCTGCATTAAGAACAGCACTAAAGGCTCACAGGACCCTGCCCCAGTACAACCATAAAAATAAGAACATCTGAGGAAAGATGAAGCCTCAGCTACTCTGGTGAACTGCGCTGCACATTCTTGCTCTTACAAAAGCCTGGGGAAAAAAAACAAACCTGTAAAAGCAAAGTTATCCTGGGCTGTGACACTAAAAAGAAAGAGTCTCGGACCAAGTAGATTAGCACTAAGTCTCACCTGTAGCCCCTGTGTCCTTACACAAGCAAAAACCTTACAGAAACCCAACAATGGATACAAGAATCAAATCCAGACACACCCTAAATCACCCAAGGTTTTACATTTATTCTAGATTGATAAATAATCAAATGTGATTTCCTCTCCAGGAATGAAAAACATGTTTGTGATGAATAAGCACATCTGACAAAACACACACATTAGCTCCTGCAATAGGAGCCAAATACATCGAAGCACCCTGCTTCAATAATGTGCTGCTTTTGTCCTTAAAAACTTGGACAGTTTCACAGCTCTTGAGGACAGTTTAATCAATTTTAGCATGTCAAGTAGCACAAGTTTAATTTAGCATCTTCAATTCAGTTATTCAAGAGAACTGAAGAGTGGTTTTAAAGATTTTTTCAATTTTAACCTAGAAGAACAAGCTTCTAGAAATTCAATGTACCGTAACCGTTCAGATTTAGTACGCTCAAAACTACAACTGAAAAGTTCAAGTACACCTTTCCCAATCCACATAAAAATATTAGCCAAGAAAAAAAGGAAAAAAAAGAAAAAAAACCCAGTATGTAAAAACTGAATCCATAAATGTTTACCAACACTCCATTTTAGAAAGAAGCTGCACTGCCTCCAAATAACAAGTTGCAAACTCTGAACTCACTGAAATATGAAGACCTAATAAACAAGAAAATCTGTGAGGATTTAGGTCTCTACAAAACACCACTTGAGGGAAGGCTGCGAAGCAGATTATACCCTCTAAGCCCACGCTGCTGCTGAATGGGGCAGTTCTGCCCTCCTCCTACTGCACACTTTGCACAGCCAGCGGAACCAGGCCCTCCAAGCAGCTGAGTGCAGCCTCACAGCCAGCACAAAAGACAGGGATCATCTTTCAGCAGCCACAACAAAGATTAGGACAGCTCTTCACAAAACAGGACATTCAAGCTGATATTCCTGGCCAGGAAAGGTGATAAGAAGTTGAACTGCATGCATTTCTACACAGCTATTTAGTCTACTGTACTGTTAAGAAGTCAGATAAAGCCAGTGAACAATGCACTAAATGACATGAGTAGAGCTACATCTGTAATCCAGTTTTAGGGAAATATTAAAACCCGAGGTTGAGTGTTGAGACAACTGATAACTCATGTGCAATACCACTGATATATTCAACATACTAAGAATAAAAGAAATCTCAACTAGTTTTACAGACCACAAGCTGACATTTGCCATCAACCTGCAATTCACACTCAAAACACTCACACTCCAAATGCCCTGTCTATACCCTGTAGACAAATTAACCAGGTAAGAAATGTGATCCTACATAAAAAACAAGCAGTACAAGACCCAGATGAGGCTCTGCAGGGTCAGGTGGAGGCACAAAGAGCTATGCCAGCAGCAATAGGGTGTTACAAAAACAGAACAAGACCCATCCCTGCTATACAACCAGCACCCTCCACCATGAACAAAAAACCACAAACCCCCGTAAAAGTCACACCCACCCACCCACATAATCCACCTACAAAGACCCATCTCAAACACAAAAAAAACCCTAAACCAACAAAACCAAAACCCAAGCAAAAAACAAACAAACAAAAAAAAAAAACAACAAAAAAAACCCCAACCCTATACTTAATGTCCCCTCTTCCCCAAACAAACAAAAAAAGCCCCTGAAACAACCAAAAACAAACCCAACCACCCATGAAGTCATGGAACTAGAATATAACTGGAATTTCTGGCTTGATTGCTTTTAAGAAATGGGAGTCACACCGATAGGGTAAAAAAAAAAAGACTTCAGGTTGTTTAATGTTTGCTCTTTAACAAGTGTTATCTCCACCCTTTGCTTATTTCCACACAGCATCGCTTCCATGTGCTGGGCCAGCAACTTCACAGCCACGGGCTGGCACAGACCAGGAAATGGCTGCAATGGAACCTGACATTCCTTTTGCTGCCCCCATGGTTATTTTTAATCTGGATCAGATCACTGCCCAACCACCCTGCACAGACACTCTGCTCCTTGAGCCAACCAAGTGTTGGGACACCACTACAGCAGAAGTAAGTGACTGACAGAAAGGCTCCTGTCTGAAGTGAGGACATCTGATAGAAACTATTTGGTCAACATGACTTATGCTAAGTACCTAAGCCTCAACATTAGATTCTCCCTCTGCACAATAGGGAAAATGAAGCTCCAAACCCCTTTCTTTCCTTCCCAGTTTATGCCAGAAAACCCTCTGCAAATGCAGATTCTGTGGAATTCTGAAAGTTGTCACAGTTTTATTATATTGAAATGGTAGGCTGTAAAGGAAAAAAATGAACACAAAACACTCCCAGGCTCTAATTCACACATCACTTTTAAAGGCCTTCAATCTAATGCAGCAAACTCAGCACTATTTTAACAATAAGGCTGGAGTGGAAGGGAAAAAAATTTGTTTGTGTTAGGATTACAACCCAACTTCTTCCACAACCCTGCCCCCACACCAAGAGGTAAGATTTTTACTTTAAGGTCACAAAGAATGCAACACTTTACATATCAAATTGCAGTGTTTGGCTGAAACACTTTGGCCAAGTCAAAAAAAATAAACAGAGTACATTATTTTTGGGGTAAGAGAATGACATTTACTTTGGAGAGCATCTTTACTTAGACAGAGTATTCAATTTAACCCTACTCAACAGCAATACCAGCCTCTTCATTCTGGCTATAGGAAGAAAGCATCCTTAAAACTGAGAAACATATGAGTTATCTGCCTTACACACTGACATGCAGAAGGACATCTGAAATTTGCATTTGGTCAAGTAGTTGGAGAACACACGTAATTTCATTTGAAAAAATAAAACTAGATCAAGACAAGTATATAATTGGATTTTCTCTGAGCCTCTGTGATGCTGTCATACAAAAAAGCACTTATTCTGGCAGTGCTCTCTCTCCTTCCAATTCAAATATACAAGTGTAATTTGGTTAAGCTGCTTGGGGAGCCAGACCAGAGAAGTCATCAGGGTCCAAGTCTAGATAATTTCCCCAGTTCAGTTCACTGCATGATTGCACAAAACATGAGTGACACCAACACATGGAAGAACCAGACAAAATTAGTAATTGCCTGTACCAGCATTTTATCACTGAAAAAGGTTCAGCACATGTCTAGTTGTGAATGCCTTGATCAAAATAGCATATCCTGATTTTCACGCGTATTTCTCAACAGGCAATGCTTCCTTCTATGGCTTTGGAAGCTTGCAATGCGTTTCCTTATTCAGGTGCATTCTCTTCTTTACTTCAAGGTTTCTGCTTTCAGGTAATGGTAATTTGTTTTATCAAACTATTGGTTCAGCTAAATTCGACTGTTACAGCCAACAGCAAACCTCCTTCAAAACCCAAGACACTGCCATGACAGGCAGATGAGGAAGCTCAGGATAACAGCCATCTGCAGTCAGCTTCTTCGGGTGCCATACAGAGACCAAGAATTCCTGGGAAGAAGACAGCAGGCAAGAGGCTCAGCACATGGCTCTAGCACAGCTCCTAGGTGTTCAGCCACATAACCGGCTAATGAAATTCTGCTGGAGTTAGTAAAAGAGGGGAAAGGGGAGGGGGGGGGGGGAAGTTGATCTTAACAGCATTTAGCTTGCTGTCCCTTCTCCACAACCGCCTTCAGAAGTTATCAGGGGATGCCGACCAGGGCAGCCACAAAAGGGGCAATTCAGGCAGGCTGTCAGGAGGTTTGTGCCCTGCACCTCATCCCTGGTGCTGCACTGAACTGAATTAAGGAGGCCTTACATTACTGATGCACACTCTTCACATGAAAAGAAAAAAATACCTGACCCAGGTTTTCAGGAAGAACAGCTAAGGTACAAACATGTAGACAGCTCTCTAAGTACACCACTTAGTTGCTATGGGTTTTATTTACATTCAGCTCTTAAACAAACAAGTGAAATGTAATTTGTTTATGTCAACTTGATGACTTTTAACGTCCATGACACCTGGAAAATAAAAGCACGGAACAGTGTCAAGCCTCTGGAAAAAAGATTGGCTATAGCACTGCTCAATAAAACCACATAGCCTTCTGAACTGGAAGGACTGAGGAACCTGGTAATGACAACCTTTTTTTTTTATTTCAAACATATTAATAAGAAAAAGATCATAATATTAAACAAGTTCTGAATTAGCTTTGTTCCCCTGCCATTATTCCAGATTAAAATACTATACATTTTTACAAAACACAAGCCTTGAAAACTGCTAAGGCACAGAGGTAAAACAGAAAACCTTCTTCATCATCTCTTGGGGAACATGATTTCCTGTATTTCACCCTGAGACTTCTAAACTTTAGCTGCCTACCTAAAGAAAAACAGAAGGGTAACACCAGCAAAACTATGTGTAGGAGAAATCCAAGTCCTTCATCTTAGTCACTGTGTCTCTGACATTAATCATCCATCCCAAGGATATCACACTGGTATATTAAAACTCATTAACCAACCTATTTGTCATATCAGATATTCAAAGAAGCAGCAAGAACTTATGGTACCAATTTTAAGCCTTCCAGTTTTCATAAAACAGCAGTATTTCTGCACCAGCCATCAAGTGCTAGCTCCTTATACTGAAGGGACTGTCTCCCAAAAGTTTTTCAGGCAGCATTTACTGTGATCCCTATGATTATTCAACTAAAAAAGCCTGTGAACAAAAAGAATTGTGCAGTGTTATTCAAACCGAAACTGCTCTACCTCCTACACTAAAAAAACTGCATTCTGAAATTTAACTCCATCTCACTGTAAAATCCTCCAGCTCATTCTTAAAGGTAAAACAAAAATTAATAGTAAGAAACGTATCTTCCTAAATATGAGTATATCCTATTGAAACCAAACCTAGAAATCCAAAATTTTTATCACAGGCACCCAGAAGGGCAGGTCAAAATTGCTAATTCCACTTTAAAGTCTGAGTAAAGCTATTCTTCCAACTTGAATGGTCCCATAAAAATTAATAAAGCAAGCAATGAGATAAGTAGCATGATTAGCCAAAGAGAACAAAGAATGGAGATGTTCATTAGATCCAAGGCTGAGATCCCATTGTTTAAGCTCAAATTAAAGCATATGAACCGTTACAAAAGAGTAGCTTTAGCTTCCCACTCAGCCTGCATGTTTGCAAATAAATATATTCCCTAGACTCTCTGCACTGCAAGACACTGATGCACTCGACTGCTTCTGTACTATGGCAGTCGCTGTCTTCAGTAAATCGATCTTGCATTTATACCTATTCTATAACTGTCTCACGAATCCAATCTGCCTAATTGAGACTTTCCATCTTCAGAAATTACGAGGCAAACTTAAACAGAGGGGGCACTGACCTTGCGTCTCACTTAAAGCTGAGCTAAGCACGGTTGCCGGGCATTTCCTCATCACCGGCATCAAACATTAACCCGGGGATCCGCAGGCAAAACCCTCTGCCTGCAGCAGCACCCCGAGAGCGCTGCTGAGCGGTGCTTCCCGAAGGGAAGCAGTTAGCTGGGAATTAGCCAAATGGATGTGGAGCAACAGCGAGCAGGGCCGCTTTAAACACTGCAGGGCACGCGGAACAGACACAGCGAGCGAGCTCCCTGCGAAAGCCGAGCAGCGGCTCCTCATGCTGCTGGTGCAATCTGCCGCTGAAACAAATGGGGGAAAAAGCAAGAGAAAGAGATATAAAAAACCTCAATCAACACCTAGAACCCATCCCTTCCTTCCTAACCAAGGGATGTTCCTTTTTGCTTCCAAGTGACTTGGAATTTATTCGCCCACAAACACGTTAAATGTAACTTTATTTATTTATTTATTTAAATATTTTTTTAAAAATCAGGAGGCGCTCATCGATGCTAATCCTGGATTATCACTTGATTTTATATTAACTAATATACGTCTACGTTCACAAAACTGTTTTAAATTCCTTTCTGCCTGCCAACCGACCAGCAGCGTAGGTTTAAAAATAGTCCATCTGGCAAGCTTTAAAACTCGCAGTACAGCTTGCATAACCCCAGAGAGATTTATCAGAAATATAGTTTAAAGGAAAACACGGATAGGAAATGACGCAGCACACAGAGCCTCGATGTGACACAGGCAGGGCCACTTCGCACATTCTGCAACATGCCGCGACCTATTCCTGTTCTCCGGTTTTAATAAATAGTTTTCGCTATATCAATCACGAGTAAAACTCCCAATTTTAAATTTCGATTGAAACGCATAAGAATTTAAATTACGTCGCGTTTCCTGCTTTGTCGCGCTTTGCGGAACGCGGCTGCAGCAACTTCCTTTTGCACGGCGTCCTTCGCGCCGAGCACTGCGGGCCTGTTCCCGCACAATGAAGAGCGGCCCTGGGCTCCTGGCGAGGCGGCGGGAGCGCTCCCG